>RWGY01000031.1:2437399-2598379 GCA_007726485.1 Eragrostis curvula | reverse complement strand
CTACTGCACTAGCAGGCTGCAAGTACATATTGCAGTAGTACAAGCAGATTTAGCGCTAGCAGGCAGCATCTCTAACACTAGCAGGACAGCAGCTCTAGCAGACTAGCAGTAGCATGCAACTGAATAAATAAAGATCTTAAAGAGATGAAATAAAAATACTGAATAAAATGAGATCTTGAAGCGATGAAATAGAAATACTAATAAAAACGAGAAAGGAAGGGTTTGGTAAAGCGACAATACCTGCAGTGCAGGTCGTCACTGCTTGCCATCGCTACTGAATTCCAGCCGGAGAAGAGGACAGACGGTGGCCAGTGGGAGTTTCTGCCCAGAACTGAAGAAAAATCAGGGGGCGAGGCAAAGTGTTTTAGATCCAAAGGAAACCAGTGGCGCTGACTCCATTTGAAGGCTGGCGATGTGCACTCATTTTGAAATGCCAACACACTCATTTGGAGCCCGACACCTCAAATTCTAGCACTAGTTTCGTTCAAGCTCTGCGTAATCAATTCAAGCTGGAGACATCAGGACCATACGAAGATGAACCTTAAATCTCGCCGGCGGCCTCCCAACTCGCTGGTGACCTCCGACTTGCAGGCAGCCTTCAAACTCTCGGGCTGCCATTCCGGTCGCCTCCCATCTCACATGCAGCCCCCAAACTCGAAGTCAATCAATGAACAAAAAAAGCTAACCGGGGGAACTGCCTGGAATCGAATCGGGTGCACGAGCAAAGCTGTTAACGAATCGGACCTTGTCGTGACCCGTGCTTGATTTGGGCCCGATATTGTGGAAAAACTCAAGCCAGAGCAACTAGATCAGGCAACCTTCAATCACAATCTGACGAACCAGAAATTTGACTGAGACAAAACAAATTCTCAGTTGACTAAGAGGGAGCAAAACCTTTTTTTTTCTGATTTGCGCAGGACTAGGTTTTTCATGTAAACTTCCTCCAAAATAAAAATTCAAGGATGCCTTCATCCTTTCAAATTAGTGAAGGTCTTTCGACATCACAAATTTTACGGGGGTTAATTGTCTACAGGTGGGTGGCGGCCAACAATTGTTGATCACATTTTCCTTCAACAATGATTTGTTGATCCCCCGCAAGAATATGACACAGAGTTGAATACCTTTTGCACTGCTTAATCGCAATCAAGAAATTTTCCCTTCAAAAGAAAATCAATCAAGATATTAAGAGAAACTTGCAATCTCTTATGACAGATTCTAGTGCAATTTACTGCTGCGTTGTTGAGTGGTACTCAGTTTCTATATCCAAGTCCGTTATAATACAACAATTGATTCCAACAAAAACAGTAACCAGGGTTCACTCTCTAGAGGGATTTGCACTGCAAGTAACATTGATATGATACTGTAGCAAAAGTGCAGATATGACAGAAAAGCACCAACCTTAGAATATCGCATGAAGACTGAATGGTAAGCGATTAGAAGCTTAGAACTTACATTTCTTTGCTGAACAAGAGAACATTTTTGAGTCATCCAAAAATTGATATTTCCATATATATCTTTCATGTCTGGGCCAGTTACATGTACAGTATTTCAGTTATTTGCATCTTATGGGCAAGTTAGCCTACAATTTTCAGCTCAAAGGTTCTTAATAATACCTAAAACAGCAATAACATTTATAATCTGGACATTGTAAGAACAAACATCAAAATTTAAAACGAGCATGTGCTTGGACCACAAGTCACAATGCAGCAAAATCATTAAATAATTTCCATAAAAGCTTAAGTGTAAAGAATTTCCTCTTGGAAATGCATACTTGGATAGTAGTCAGTTTTACCTTTCAAAAAGATAGGAATACTTATCTAATCTCATAGCAATATAGTGTTTCAACCCAAGTAGTCTTCCTTGCACACTGCTAGCCACAACCAGAGAAAATTAACACATGGCTTTCCTTGGCAGCCTCCAAACTGCAGCTATCCAATATACGTCTGTAGTTTCCATAAGTTTAATTCCCGAGTAAAAGCACCACGCCATAGAACGTGTTGTGTTGTAAGTTTCTCATGTAATGATGCCAACACGGAATGCCACTTAAGGCAGCTCACTGTATCATTCCAACTAGCAGCTGTTGGGAATTGCACAACTATGACAAATAACACTGAATTTAACATCATAGAACTACCTTGACTATGATTGGTTAGTAATGGTCCAACTCTGATCATCCATATATAAGGCTGGGAATGGTTCACCAGCACCTTTCAGTATGGGGAAGCCCGAAGCAGAAAAAAGACGTCACCTCGGTCTTTATTGCCACTTGAAGATCTGCCAATGAAACAAGCAGGCAGAACCTTGAATGACCACTTGTCAAGGTATTTTGAACATGACATGCTCCCCACTCATTCTTTTACCTGGGTAGTTTGTATACTTCTACCTTAGGTCGAATTCTTGAGCCATAAATTCTGAGAGCATGTTATTTACAACATAGTAGTTGGTCATACCTGATATGGAGAGTGCAATTATGTACCCCGCTGCCATGACGAATAAAAATGGTACTTCAAATGTAAAAATACTGTAGATTACCCAAGCAGCAAAAAAGCATTAGAAGTGGGATCAGTGGCTGCTCAAATAACTTAAGATTACTATGGGAGCAAATTGTTTTTCTTCGCAAGTCTTTGGCTCCATTTAGATGCAGGCATTTAGCTAAGATTAAGAGCAATCTTTCTGTAATCTTATGACAACAGACCATAATCTGGAACCTTCAACGAAGTGAATTTGCATTGACAGAAGAAACCTTTAACTCTGATAGGATATCACTAGCACCATATACCAAACTAGAAACTCAGAACTCTGACTAGACATAACTATTGATAGCGTTTTACATGACAGTACATATCATACCTTCCAGTCTGGAGGCTGTCCCAAAATGAGAAGATGTCAATTTAAACTCCACGGCCAAGACTTTTTCATGCAAAAATGGGAAAACTAGATACATCCTCATACTTGTGAAATGAATTTTCAAGGTCACATCATCACAAACAAGAAGAGAAACAAATGGATTAATGACCAACAATCTCAACATAGGTAAGAATAAGTGTCATGGATGGCTGGCTCCGAAAAGAAACCGATACTTTGCAGGGAGCAATTCCCTGTATTTCTCGCATGTCCCCTTTGAGAAGACAGAGATTAGCAGCTCAGCGGTTGAGGCTTCAATTATGAAATTTTTCTCATCGATTTTGGAAAAAGATAGTTTACAGCTCTGACTATTTCACCTTTCTTCAGTAACACTCGGACCACATTATTTAGAAGTGGCGAGTCGGGAACACAGCCAGTCTTCTCCATCGATGTCAAGATATCATCAGCCTCTGCAAGCAGCCCTTCTTTTATGAAATTTGTCATCATTACATTGTAAGTCACAACTGAAGGCACTAGCCCATTTGCTGAGAGAGTTGAAAACAAGTCCTTGGCTTCTTCAATTTTCCTAGCCTTAAACATTGCAGAAATCATAATAGTGACAGTTATGATATCAAGCTTCAGGTTCATTGCACGTAGCTTTTGAATCAGCGTGATTGCTTCGTCAGTGCAATTATTTTTACAAAGTCCAGTAAGAACTATACTGTATGTATCAATTCCCACTGGTACTCCATTTTCAATCATTTCATTAAACTTTACCTTTGCGGCTACGGCTCTCCTAGCCTGAAATAATCCATCCAGTATTATGTTGTATATAAAAGTTGTGGGCTTAACTCTCTTCAGCGACATTTTCATGAAGAAACTCAATCCATCATCGATCTTTCCAATTTTACAGTAGCCATTAATAAGCGTACCATAAGTAACATGATTAGGTTCAAGGCCAGCTGATTCCATATTATCAAATACTCTCATTGCTTCCTCCATGTTGCCTACTAAACAATATCCATCCATCAAAGAATTATATGTAATAACATCAAGCCACTGACCGATACTTATAATGAAGTCAAACAAATCCTGTGCCACAGTTATCCTTCCTTCTTTGCATAGTCTGTTTTGTATTGAAGTGAGGAACTTATTGTCAAAATATAAACCTTTATTAATGGCATCAGAAATCAATTCCTTGGCTTTCACCAAATCACCATGAACACAAAACCACTGTACTAGGCACCCGTAAAGAGCTATGTTAGGTGAAACCCCCAGATCAATCATCTGTCTGAATTTTTCCGTCGCATCATCCAGTCTACCAAGTTTGTAAAGTGCATCAATTACTGTTCCATAGGTCACTTCATTAGGAATTAGTCCTAGGTTCCTCATTTCTTCAAACATAAGCATAGCCTCATCCATCATCCCATGGTCGGCATGTGCCTTTATCATTATATTGAGAATACGGATGTTAGGTACAATGTTGTTTTGTAGCATCAGATTGAAGAGATCAGTCATATTAGCAAACAATCCTTCCTTGGCATACCCCTTAAGCATAATAGCATAGGAAATGATATCAGATTTTTGACCTTTCATAGCCATGGAGTCAAAAATATCTCTAGCTTCATTGATTCTTCCATGCCGGCAAAAGTAATCCATGAACACATTCCAAATGGAAGCATCTGGCTGAACACCACGCGTTGTCATCTCTTTAAATACCCTATATGCATCCCTCCACTGTCCCAGGGTGCAATATCCATGGATCAGGCTAGTATATGTCGTGGAATCGGGCAAAACACCTTTACCAACCATTTGTTGAAGGAATTTTTCTGCTTTGACCATTCCTCTGACCTTGCACAATGCATCAATAACGGAGCTGTAAGTTACCACATTAGGTTCAATTCCCACCTGCATCATCTCATGGAAGAGATCACATGCTTTAGCTACTTCACCCTCCTTAAAGAAGCCATGAATAACTGTGCTGTATGCTACCACATTGGGTGAGGAGACACCTCCTTTAGCCATTGTCCGGAGTAGCTCCAGTGCTCGCTGGCTCCTCTTATCATCGCATAATGCATTCAGAAGTATCGAGTACGAAAAGACATCAGGCACACAGCCCAGTTTGGGCATCTTGTGGAGTAGCAAATCCATAGCTTTATCAGTG
Organism: Eragrostis curvula; assembly: GCA_007726485.1. Taxonomy (NCBI): domain Eukaryota; kingdom Viridiplantae; phylum Streptophyta; class Magnoliopsida; order Poales; family Poaceae; genus Eragrostis; species Eragrostis curvula. The sequence continues at coordinate 2,593,371 of RWGY01000031.1, read as the reverse complement.
CGCTTTGTGGCGCAGAGGCCCTTGAGGAAGTTGTTGAAGGTGAGAACATTGATGCCCAGGCCCGACCTGAGGAGTCGGCCAAAAATGGCAAGCGGCAGGTCCAGGCGGTGTGCGCTGCAGCAGCAGACTAGGATGGTGCCGTATGTGTGGACTGTCGGCGGCAGCACACATGGCCTGACACTTCGGGACAAGCGACTGAAGAGCCCGATGGCGAGGGCAGGGGCGTCCCTGCAGGCGGCGGCGCTCGAGCGAGCGCGGCGAGAAAGCCGTTCAACGCGCGCTCTGGAACGGGGGTGCCTTGACGCAGCAATTCGTCGAACAGCTTGTGCGCGTCGGCCGGGCGGAGCGTCCCAGAGCGCACCCGCTCCGTGGCGGCGGCCAGGGCAACGTGGGGAGCGCGCGCTGAAGGCGCCGGAGAGGACGCTGGGTTGCTGAAGATGGAAGAGAGGCGGGCACGGCCACGGCTCATCGCTGACCAGTGCTGTGTCTTGCCCTGTGGGGAAATTGTTCGTCTCTTGTGGGGCTCAGGACCCCCGGGCCCTGGTGGCGTCTCTACGGACGCTCGGCGCGTGGAAGCGTCGCCATCTTGGCCGACGCCGGCTTCACGGCGCCGCCGCTGGTTGCCATTTTTGTCGACTGTCCTCACGAGGAGGCTGCGGCGTCGCAGGAGCAGCGCTGGAGGAGGAGCAGTGTACCTCCGGTGATGGGACAGACAGCGCAGGAGCGCCGGCCGCCGGCGAGCGGCGCGGGAGGATTTGGACGCTGAAGGTGGGGAGCAAAGCAAGAGAGAGAGGAGAGGAGGGGATCACTGGACACCGTTTGATCCTTCATTCATACGAGAGCGCGAAATTAATTCGCTCGGTGTTGTTTTTATGTTTTGTATTTGTACGGCTGAACGCACGGCAAACATACTATACTTTAGATATATCAAAGCGCATATTTCTGTTAGTGAACGGGCTTTAGATAGTAGGTAAACACATCCTTCTTTATGTTTTTGACTGGTCAAGATCCTCACAAGCCATCAAAACTCTTGCTAGTTTAAGTTTCTTTAAAAGGAAAAATTGATCCTGGTAAAAAAAGTACATGCTTTTACAGCGCAAGAACGACTAGTTTTCCATATATCGTCACCGCTTCTTTTGCACTTTTCTTTGAACAGCAAATAACATGTTTGTAGTTGAACAACAAAAGAATACTCAGATGCAAATATGTTTTATGAAGAAGTCAAAATAGTCACAGTCAGGTAATAAGTGTTTTTTTTTTTAATTTTTGTATTCTGCATATGCCGTAGTGTCTATTATAATAGCATAGCTGTTCTAGAGAGAGAGAGAGAGAGAGCCGCGGGGGGGGGGGGGGGGGGGGGGGGGGGGGGGGGGGGCGTGGGCGGCGAGAGAGGCCATTGTCACCAACACTGGCTAGGAGTGCTCAAAACTAATACTTTTTCCCCAAAAATAGTTGAAGTTTTGGCTTATATCATTATTCTCATATAGTAAATATCAATCATCAAACTAGTATTAGTCCTTCAACAATTGGTCAGTTCAGAATCCACAAAATTGGCTCTTCCAATCCAAATACAGTAATGTGCAATATAAATCATTATTGTCGTATGGAGAAAGATACAAAGAAGGGTTTTTGGGACACCCAACATGAAGATGATTATAAGACCTCTTTATCAACTATATGTACCATAGCTAGTACACAATTTGAGCAGGTACAACCGGGTCCCCAAGTTTTCATTCCTCTTGACTGGCATAGAGCTTCTGCATCATTCATTTATATTAATTAAACGTTTACAACAAGCGTCCAGGTGAAAATTGGGATCAAGTCCATTCAAAAAGGAAAAGAAAATTGGGATCAAGAAATGAAGACTGGTTTTAAGACGAGCCAACCTTGTAATGCAGACCATCCAAGTGGAAAATGCATTAAAATCACATTCGGGGAAGCGTGTTCAATCTGAATCACAATACTCTTCCATTACACGTCTTGCACCACATATGAGCCCAATATTGATATTTGCAGTGCATGCTCCTATAGTCTGATAATCATGACATGCTCTACTAACCAGCAAGCAAGAAAGCAGCATCAAAACGTCAACCAAATTCCGACAGTGGGGAATGACTAGAGAAGCACTAGTAAAAACAAGCTTTCTTGAGGAGAAACTTAACAAGGTGTGTACTGCGTACAGCGTACCTTGTGCTTGGGATGCATCAATTGTAGTTGTGGCTGTTGCCGTGAGACACCAAAAAGAAAAGGGGGGGGGGGGGGGGGGGGGGGGGGGGGGGGAAGAAAGAAAGAGGAAACCGTGTATGAAAGATGAGCAGCATAAGAGCTTGCAGTTCACAGGGAACGTGGTAGTATGTAGCTCATGAGTGCTAAAGTGCATTGGAGAGTGTATTTGATCTCATTGTCCAGTAAAACCAATGGTATAAAGGTATATAGTATAATGATGCAGAGAGGGAAAATCCTGGCTATCTACAACACAGCCATGGTATGTAGAGCAACACTTTATACTCTGACATCAAGTAATTAAAACCAGATCGTATTACATAGAAATGAAAAATAGTACAACAAACGGATAACCAGGGAGAGTACCATAGAGTACTGTATGAGGTGGCAGAAGCATAAATAGAGCAACGAGAAAAGTTCCTAGTTGTTGGAAGACTACTCATCATATTATGCACTGGAGCCATATTTGATCAAAATAGCAAGAGCGACTAAACAACTTAAGAAAAATAGTAAGTTTGCTCTCATTCACATAGCTCTCAGTACTTGAATGTTTCATTGTCCTCTACAACAAATTAATACTCCCTCCGTCCCAGAATGCTTATCATCCTGGCTTTGTACTAGGTTCATTGAACATTCTCTGAATCTAGGCAAACCGCTCGTCCAAGTTCATTGAACATTCTATGAATCTGGACACAAAAAAAAAACCACCCTCAGTATGACAAGTAAATTGGGACGGAGAGAAGTAGCTGATATGAAACCAATGCCACACGTGGACAGTGACGGACCCAGGTTCACCGTGATGGGCATTCAAAGTAAATAAATTGTGGAGAAGCTTGATGATTTAACGCCAGTTTTTTTTTTTACTATTTTGCAAATATACATAGTGTTTGAAGCTCTTCCTGTATGAGATATTTTGTTCTACACCTTTTCGTTTGCAAAGATGTACCATATGATCCAATTTTTATAGCATACGCATAATTGACATGCTATATATTGGATTATTTGCTTCAAAATTTGGGCATTCAGCATGCCCTTGAATTGAGTGAGGTCTGCCCTGCGCGTAGATAGGCAGCAATATTCATAATACAGCAGTAGTAATTGAAATTAAACAGAACAGCAAATTTGATGTGGAACCTAAACTAATAAGTAATAAAAAGGAAACAAAATGCCTCATGCAACGAACGATCATGTATGTATTAAGAAATATTATGGCTTCATTTCAGTTCTTTAGTAAACACTGGAACCAATTTCAAGCATCCAAACGAAGACCCAAAGACATTAACTTCATCAACTCACCTAAGAAAAAATACAGTCGTGGAACTAAAATTCAGAATTGGGCATAAAGTGAATCATGGATTACTAAAGATTTATCAGATGGCGGCCAAACATTCAAGGTTCCATCCATTTGAATTTCATCAGTCATAGGGCTTTGATTTTGCAACGCACAATTTTTTTTGTCATAGGTAGTTCATTCAAAAATTTTCTCAGGAACAGAGATGTCAATCATATTTCAGCCATCCAATCGATGCTTCAGAAGAAGCCTGCATCATATGCAGAATCCAATGGCCCACATGTTATATCACTATGCATAAACACAAGCCTAATAATTTCCCACCCAATAATCTATCTTTGACCCCATTATAATGTGGTTGTAAGTCAATTCATTTGAGCCTTTTAATTAATCTTAAACAATAAGCCAATATTTACACGAAGGAAAGTTATTTAGGAACAACACACCTTTATTTCCTTTCAGCTTATTCTCTTACATGGTAATTGTATAAAGCCTCCTCAATACCCACTCATGCGCACTGTAGGCTGCCTGCAAGCATAGTATTGAAATTATCCCTCTCAGAAGAAAAAGGAAAAACATCCTAAGGGCACCATCAACATTATCTGGTCCCTGAAATCCCATGCTAGTAAGAATACACTGAATCAACACAAGCAAACAAATAGTCTGCTGTTTTATACAAGCACAGCAGAGGCAAGACGGTATTTCGAACATGACGAAAGGTGCATTAAGGTGAACCATGATAGTACCAGTGTTAGTGGAGACGTTTTAGCTCATTTAACCAAAAAATTGGGAATGTTTTTCTGTCATTTTAACTACAAATACAAGCCCATATTTGTTTTTTGTTCCAATAGCACTGATGCGTCAGGAAAGAGCGAACTATTTACATCCAGTGTTAATATGTCAGAAGTATCAACCTTATTGTCAAGGATGATGAACTAAATGATCCTTAATTATATATTATTGTACCCTTCGAACAACACATTCAAGAGCACACCCAGCAAGAGAGACCAAAGGAAAAAGCAAAGATGCAACCATGCAGGTCACCACAGACAAGAACTGAGGCTTGTAGTAAAGTCACCAGCGAATATATTAGCCAATCTGCACAACTATATAGCGACAATTGTTTACCTGTATACAGATGCTGCTATGTCAGAAAGATGAAAGGTAACCAAAAAAAAAGTTACCAACCAATATCAATTCTGTATTCGCTATCATGCATATCATCATTATAGCTCCAAGTCCAGACAATAAATACCTTACTCAATTTGTCAGGGTGCAGAACTGCAAAAAAGGAAAAATACCACAGCCAAAGGCAAGGCCTAATGAATTGATCATACTATGCCTAGATATTAGCCATTCATCCATTACAGAGCAGAACAGCCCCATTATATCGTACCCAACTCCCTAACCCACAAAGAAATTAGAACCTGAAAATAATGACCAAACGGCAATGTGAAAAGAAAATATTTCACCTAACACCTGCAAATTTGTGTGATGACCTTTTGATCTTTCGATCTTCATTCCTACAAAATAATAGTTTATCAGCAAGAAAGTGTCATCATACATCCATCACTGCTACACTGCAAATAAATGAAAAACTACCTTACCACTTAGCCGTATCCTATGTATAACATGTAGTATGGTTGAACTTATCCACACTGAAAAGTGAGAAATGTAATCACGGAGCATAATGTCCATTGAGATTATCAAAATAGAACTCATGTAAAAAGGTAAAGCAGGTCACCTCAGTTTAATATGAACATGATATTGTAAAAAACTGTAATGACCATATCCCCTAGTTCTCCATTCATTGGCAAAGAATAAATCAAGCTTGTATCTGGCATCAATGATTCTTAATCATAACAACAGCATTTGTAATCAGCCCAGGCACCATCAGTAGGTGCTTGATATGCTGGGAAATAAATCGATAGGTAGACTCAACCCCGTGTCTGCTGGTGGGTGGCTGTCCATGAGATGATGGGAACAGTGGTGAACTATGGCAGTGACCTCATCGGTGGATGAGTAAGAAGAGCAGCATTTTTGGAGCGTAGTGGAGAAGATTATGTCGGTTATTACAAAGCATCCAATCCCTTGGTAAATGTGTATACCAATCCAACATTAATGAAAAAACAAAAGGTCTGTCAACAAACCTACAAATGTAAACAACTGATCAAAGACTCTGATCCATTCGAATGTAGAAGAATGGATTTGCAAGATTTTGCTAGCAGAATCGGATCAAAGACTCTGATCAAAGGTTGAAATGGGAAGATTTATTATTCAACGTCCACAAAAAGTTGAAAGAACATAACAGTTGCACCTTTCACCAATGATAAGATATAAAGTAGCACAAAAGATTTACCAAAGACACTACCAGCCGAGTGGAGAAACAGACAAGATATAGTGTCATGTATGGTAGGCTCTGAAAAGAAACTGATATTTTGCAGGGAACAATTCTCTATGTTTCTGGCATGTCCCGTTTGAGAATAGAGAGGTTAGCAGCTCAGTGGTTGAGGCTTCAAGTGAGAATTTTCGCTCATCAATTTTGGAAAGATAATTTACAGCCCTGACTATTTCACCTTTCTCTAGTAACACCCGGACCACATTATTTAGCAGTCGAGAGTTGGGAGCACAGCCAATCTTCTCCATCGATGTGAAGATATCATCAGCCTCTGCCAGCAGCCCTTCTTTTATGAAATTTGTCATCATTATGTTGTAAGTCACAACAGAAGGCACCGGCCCATTGGCTGAGAGACTTGAGAACAAGTCCTTGGCTTCTTCAATTCTCCTAGCCTGAAACAATGCAGAGATCATAACAGTGACAGTTACGATATCAAGCTTCAGGTTCATCGCACGTAGTTTTTGGATCAGCGTGATTGCTTCATCAATGCAATTATTTTTACAAAGTCCTTTAAGAACTGTACTGTATGTATCGATTCCCACTGGTACTCCATTTTCAATCATTTCATGAAACTTTACCTTTGCAGCTACGGCTCTCCTAGCCTGAAATAATCCATCCAGTATGATGTTGTATGTAAAAGTTGTGGGCTTAACTCCCTTCAGTGACATTTTCATGAAGAAACTCAACCCATCATCAATCTTACCAATTTTACGGTAGCCATTAATAAGAGTAGCATAAGTAACAACATCTGGTTCAAGGCCAGCTGACCCCATATTATCAAATACTCTCATTGCATCCTCCATCTTGCCTACTAAACAATATCCATCTATCAAAGAATTATATGTAATAAGATCAGGCAGCTGACCTATACTTATAATAAAGTCAAAAAAATCCTGTGCCTCAGTTATCCTTCCTTCTTTGCATAGTCTGTTTAGTACTGAAGTGAGGAACTTATTGTCAAAAAGTAAACCTTCTTTAATCGCACCAGAAATCAATTCCTTGGCTTTCACCAAATCACCATGATCACAAAAACTCTGAACTAGGCACCTGTAAATACCTATGTTAGATGAAACACCCAGATCAACCATCTGTTTGAATTTTTCCATAGCATCATCCAGTCTACAAAGTTTGCAAAGTGCAACAATTACTGTACCATAGGTCACTTCATTAGGCATTAGTCCTAGTTGCCTCATTTCTTCAAACATAAGCATAGCCTCATCCATCAGCCCATGGTCAGCATATGCCTTGATCAATATATTTAAAATACAGTGATCAGGTACGATGCTGTTTCGTAACATGAAATTGAAGAGATCCGTCATATCAGAAAACAATCCTTCCCTGGCATACCCATGAAGCATAATAGCATAGGAACTGAGACTTGGTTTTTGACCATTGATAGCTATGGAGTCAAAAATATCTCTAGCTTCTTTGATTCTTCCATGCCTGCAAAGGTAATCCATGAACACATTCCAAGTGGTAGCATCTGGTAGAATACCACGCTTTGTCATCTCTTTAAATACTCTGTATGCATCCCTCCACTGTCCCAGGGTGCAATATCCATGGATCAGGATAGTATATGTCCTCGCATCGGGCAAAACACCTTTACCAACCATTTGCCGAAGGAATTCTTCTGCTTTGACCATTGCTCTGACCTTGCATAATGCATCGATAATGGAGTTGTAAGTTATCACATTAGGTTGAATTCCCTGCTGCATCATCTCATGGAAGAGATCGCATGCTTTAGCTACCTCACCTTCCTTAAAGAAGCCATCAATAATCGTGCTGTATGAGACCACATTGGGTGAGGAGCAACCACCTTCTCTAGCCATGATCCGGAGTAGCTCTAGGGCTTGCTGGCTTCTGCCATCATCAAATAAAGCCTTCAGAAGTATGTTGTATGAAATGACGTCCGGCACACAGCCCATTTTGAGCATCTTGCGGAGCAGCAAGTCCATAGCTTCATCAGTGCGCTTTGTGGTGCAGAGGCCTTTGAGGAAGCTGTTGAAGGTGATGGCATTGATGCCCAGGCCTGTCCTGAGGAGTCGGCCAAAAATGGCAAGCGGCAGGTCCAGGTGGCGTGCTCTGCAGCAGCAGACCAGGATGGTGCCGTATGTGTGGACATTCAGCGACTGCACACATGGCCTGGCGCTTTGGGCCAAGCGACTGAAGAGCGCGATGGCGAGGGCGGGAGCGTCACTTGCAGGCGGCAGAGGGCGGCGCGCGGGCGAGCGCATGGAGAAAGCCGTTCAGCGCGCGCGCTGGGATGGGGGCGGGTTGAAGCAGCATTTCATCGAACATGTTGTGTGCGTCGTCCGGGCGCAGCCTTCCGGAGCGCACAAGCCCCGTGGCGGCGGCCAGAACGACCTGGGGAGCGTGAGGGTTCGTGGCCGTGGAGGCGATGGAGGTGGCGGCGGCGGCGGTGGTGCAGATGGAGGAGAGGCGGTGGCGGGACGGCATGGCTGCGGCGACAGGTAGGAAGGCAACAACGGCGGTGGAGGCGGGTCGTGGTACTGACTTCCATGGGAGTCACGAGAAGCAGAAGGCTGTGCGGCGGCCGTCCGCGCCGGTGCGCCGGCGATTCGCCGCCGTTTGAGGCATCTCTGGAGTGAAACCAGAATGCTTTTTTTTTCTTACCCCGTTTTGCTCGACGTCCGTCGCCTGACTTTTTGTATTTTCCGTCCGTCCGATGTTTATCCATCGGTCTGCAGTTGCAATGTAATTTGGCCCGCCTATTGAATCGTTTTTTCATATCACTGGGTTTGGTAGGTTGACTAATAAGGCTAGTCTGAATGGGTTTTTTTATTGCACTCTTTTCAAGACTAGTTTTAGAAAAGGGAGCTAGTTTTTTTTTTATTTGGATGAAAGGCCTCTCACAAAATATGAAAGTTTTTCATCTCTCTCATCATAATTAACTTATCAAATCAGCAAAAGATGCACACATGACATATAATTTAATACAAATAAAAAGCCTCATTGAGACTGGCCTAATTCATTTCCGTCTCAAGAGGGAGGGAGGGAGAGATGCAGCCGTGAATTTATGTCGCGAGTATTTTCAAAATAGCTAAGATTTAAGATAGCCATGTCTTCAGATTGATTTGGGCGCTAGATCTTTTCTGTTTTTTTTTTGCAGTTTTGTGCACGGATTAGGGCCCAACAGAAAGAACATGCTATGTCTGCTAGCCATATCTCGCCGTCAATCTATTAAATTCCACATTCAAATCAATGAGGCTCATAGTGTGTTGGGCGATGTGGAAATTCAGAAATAAAGCTTTTTTTTATAGAAATTACACAGTACAACTCAGACACTCACAACGCACGCACACTCACCCCTATCACATACGTAAACCCTATCCCTATGAGCATTTTCGAAAACTGAGCCGGCAAATTCTCCAGATTCCCGAAGTCACCACTGACGCCTCGCTGTCGACGGCCACGTCGTCTACCGCTGAAAGCACAAATGCCGTTAAATCCTAGAAAATTCGTTCCCACCGAGAGTCGAACCCAGGACCTCAAAGGTGCTACCTAGGTGCTTTAACCACTAGGCTAAGACCCCTTTCACAGAAATAAAGCTTATTTTAACAAAGTGAAATGACTAAGAGCCCCTGTGAGGGTGTGATATCATTTTTCTACATGTGTGCCTTTCTTTGTTATTAGGCAGGTTTGTACTCAAAGCCGCCAGTGTGGAGACCATGATATGCAGACCGCGATTGGTATCTTTAACAGGCAGGAAGAATGCGGCACGACGTGGTATCTTTAACAGGCAGGAAGAATGCGGCACGACGAACACTGATGAGGATGTTGAACGAGAGGAAGATGCTCAAGTCTTGTAAGTGTCATCTAGTTGCAGTCCTTTTGATACTTGTTGGTTCTGCTCTTGCTGTGTCAGAGCATCATTTTTTTTTTTAGAATTGCTGTGTCAGAGTATCTAGTTGTGTTTCGTAAAAAAAAAAAAAACATCTAGTTGCAGCTCTCTACAGTTTATACAGTTCGAGGTCGTAGCTGCACCTCAGGGGCTCATGACCCCCATTATGCCATTCCTAGAGATCTGGTAGCAGAATGGGGATGGTGACACTTTTTCTAGCTTTCGCGATCTTTTGCTGTAATCTGTAAAGACTTGTGAAGAGCCGTTCTTTTGGGCGGAGCTGGATAAAATCTCGTTTCGAAAAAGAAAAGAAAAGAAAAGAAATGTAAAAACTCCAAAAATCAAAACCTGAGCATCTCCTATGAACTTAGATGGTTGTTGACCACAAGTCACAGTGCTGCAAAACAATAACGTCGATAAAACCAAAAGCGTAAGCGTACAGAATCTTTCCTCTAGGAAATGCATACTTGCATGGTTGTTTGGTTTACCTTTCAAATAGATAGGAGTACACATCTGATCTCATATAAACATATTGTGTTCCAACCCAGGCAGTATTCTTGTACATACATCGATAACCATGATGACTGCTGGTCAACAACCAGAGAAAATTAGTGCACGTCTTCCCTTGACAGTCTCCTCCAAACTGCGGAGCTATCTAATACGTCCATGGTTCAATACAATTAATTCCCAAGTAACGGCACCGCGCCCTAGAATGCACTGTGTTGTAAGTTTCTCATGTATTGATGCCCATACAGAATGGTAATGATTCGTCCTGGTATAACTGTTGCAGTACTTCTTACCTTGAGAATTTTAGGAAGCTCCCTGTATCATTCCATCCAGCTGCTATTGGGAGTAGCATAACTTCTTTTTGACTGTCAGGAGTAGCACAACTATGTCAAATAACTCTGAATTTAACATCATGTAAATCTATGTAGTGCAGGAAACTCGATTATGGTTGGCTAACAACATGGTCCAACTCTGATAACCCATGCATAAGGCTGGGGACTGTTCATATTTCTGTAATGGGAAGTCCCAAGCAGACACCTCAGGCTTGCCACTGACGAACTGCCAGTGAAACAAGAAGAGTTTCCACCTAGATTCAGGTTTGTGTTGTTTGCGTGAAAAAAGATTCAGGTTTGTGTTGACCCAGCAGCACAATCTTTAATGACCACTTGTCAAGGGATTTGGGTAAGATTTGCTCCCCAGTCATTCTTTTACCTTGGTAGTTTGTATACTACTAACTTAGGTAGAATTGACGAGCTATAAATTGTCAGAGCATGTCATTTACGATATACTAATTGGTCATACCTGATATGGCGTGTGCAATTATGTACCCCATTGGCATGCCGAAATGCACATAAAAATACTGTATAATACATAAGGGGGGAAAGCATTAGAGGTGGGAGCAGTGGCTGCTCAAATAACCTAATATTACTATGGAAGCAAATTGGTTTTCTTCCCAAGTATTGCTCTCCTTTTAAAATGCTGGCATTTACTCGAGCAATCTTTCTTTCACATTATAAAGAAATGGACCATAATCATGAACCTTCAACACAGTAAATTTGCATTGACAAAATGAAACTACAGTGCATCACATCTCATAATTATAAACAAACTGTTTTAACTACGACTGGATATCACTAGCATCATGTACAATAGTAGAAATTCAGAACTCTGATTAGGCATAAATATTGATTTCACCTTACATGAAAGTACATCTCCATGCCTTCGAGTCTGGAGGTTGTTGTCCAAAAAAGAGAAGTTGTCATGTTATACTACACATCAAAGACTTGTTCAGGAAAAATCACAGATCCTAGATTATCCTCGTGCTTCTGACAAGAATTTTTCAAGGGTAAATCATTACAAAGAAAAAAAAGAAACAAAGGGGTTAATGACCGGCTCAATAGAGGTAATAGTGAGTGTCATGCATGGCTGGCTTCGAAAAGACACTGATACTTCACAGGGAGAAATTCCCTGTGTTTGTGGCATGTCCCCTTTGAGAACTGAGACATTAGCAGCTCAACGGTTGAAGCTTCAAGTGAAAAATTGTTCTCATCAATTTTGGATAGATACTTTCCAGCCCTGACTGTTTCCACCTTTCTTCAGTAACACCCGAACCACATTATTTAGCAGTTGAGAGTTGGGAGCACAGCCAGTCTTCTCCATTGATGTGAAGATATCATCAGCCTCTGCAAACAGCCCTTCTTTTATGAAATTTGTCATCATTATGTTGTAAGTCACAACACAAGGCACCAGCACATTGGCTGAGAGAGTTGAGAACAAGTCCTTGGCTTCTTCGATTCGCCTAGCTTTAAACAATGCAGAAATCATAACAGTGACAGTTATGATATTAAGCTTCAGGTTCATCGCACGTAGTTTTTGAATCAGCGTGATTGCTTCATCAATGCAATTATTTTTACAAAGTCCTTTAAGAACTGTACTGTATGTATCGATTCCCACTGGTACTACTCCATTTTCAATCATTTCATTAAACTTTACCATTGCAGCTACGGCTCTCCTAGCCTGAAATAATCCATCCAGTATGATGTTGTATATAAAAGTTGTGGGCTTAACTCCCTTCAGTGATATTTTCATGAAGAAACTCAAGCCATCATCGATCTTTCCAATTTTACAGTAGCCATTAATAAGCGTACCATAAGTAACAACATCTGGCTCAAGGCCAGCTGACCCCATATTTTCAAATACTCATTGCTTTCTCCATCTTGCCTGCTAAACAATATCCATCTATCAAAGAATTATATGTAATAACATCAAGCCGCTGACCGATACTTATAATGAAGTCAAACAAATCCTGTGCCTCAGTTATCCTTCCTTCTTTGCATAGTCTGTTTAGTACTGAAGTGACGAACTTATTGTCAAAATATAAACCTTTATTAATCACATCAGAAATCAATTCCTTGGCCTTCACCAAATCACCATGATCACAAAAACGCTGAACTAGGCAACGATAAATAGCTATGTTAGGTGTGACCCCCAGATCAATCATCTGTTTGAATTTTTCCATAGCATCATCCAGGCCAGGGTGCTGAAGATGGAGGCACTACTACAAAACATGGTTTTTGTAACACATATTTATAACACAAGTAAGAATGTGTTACAAAAATATTTTATAGTAACACAAGTATTGTGTTACAGAGTTTGCTTGTAACACAAATACTTGATTTGTTAAAATGTGTTACAAATAATTATTGTAGTAACACAAAAATTGTGTTTCAAGAAAAGTCTTACAAAGAAATCAATGTGTCTAAACATAGCAAGCCTAGAACTCACAGTAACACAAATAAATGTTACTATTGTGTGTTACTACAAGCCTTAGTAACACTTTTCTTGGGCTACAGTAACATATATTCAAATACTTTATAAGTTAAAACCAATTAAGAATAACTTCATATCATAAATGCATGTGTAGCGCAGTGGAAACTTAAAAACTTAAAGAAGGCGAGGTCCTGGGATCAAATCCTAGTAGCAACTTATTTTTTGAATTTTTTATTTGTGTTACTACATTAATATTGTAACACATTTTAATAGACATAGTAACACATTCACATGTGTTGCTACATTATTGTTGTAACATATTTTTTCACAAGTTGTAACACATATATGTGTTACACTAAAATTTGTTCTAGTAACACCAGCATATGCATCACTTATTTTTTGTGTTACTATAGGTCTATGTAACACTTTTTTTTTTTAACTTGTATAACACATATATATGTTACTAAAGGCCTGACCTGACGTAGACATGGCGCATTGCTGATGTCTTGCCCTGTGGGGAGATCGTCTGTCTCTTGGGGGGGGGGGGGGGGGGGGGGGGGGGGGGGGGGGGGGGGGGGGTTCAGGACAACCGCGCCGTAGTGGCGTCCCTACGGACGCTCGGTGCGTGTAAGCGTCACCATCTTGGCCGACGCCGGCGCCGTGCCGCCATCTTTGTCGAGTGTCCTCAGCGGCAAGGGCGAGGAGGCTGCGGCGTCGCAGGGGCAGCACCGGAGGAAGAGCAGTGTACCTCCAGAGATGGGACAGACGACGCAGGAGCGCTGGTGGTCCTGTCCGCCGGTGAGCGGCGCGGGGGGATTTGAACGCTGGAGGTGCGGAGGAAAGTAAGAGAGAGGAGGGGACCGGTGACTGTAGGATCCACGAAATTGGTAATTCAGTTGAGAATCCACCAAATTGAGCTCTTCCAATCCAAATAATGTTTGCAATACAGGAAAGAGTGTAAATCAGATGGCATTTGTGGGCTTTGTTTTGTGTACGTGAGAGTTCATTATTGTCGTATGGAGAAATTTTGAAAGAAGGATTTTTGTGAACAAAGATTTGGGACACCCAATGAAGATATAGTAACTACTGTATGAGAAAAACACCTCTCAGCTAGGCATCATAGCTTGTACATAATTTGAGCAGGCATTCATTGTGACTTACATAGAGCTTCTGCCAGAATGCGATACGAAATGTGATACGAAATGTCTCTCTTGTAACCCTTTCCGTGCCAGAATGCTAGTTGCTGGTTTTATTAAGACTGAACCAACCTTGTAATGAAGACAACCCATGTGAAAATGCATTACTTATCATATTCGGGAAAATGAGTTCATTTTGAATCACAGTACTCTTCAATTACAAGTCTTGCATCACACATGAGCACAATATTGATATTTGCAGTGCATTGTACGAGCGGTCCTCGATGACCTGGACTCATGGGGCTTCCGATACAGGGACCCGGGCCACATCCGCGACATGGCGAACTGGCGCGCCCACCTCAGGTAGCTTCGATAGAGTCATCTGCCGCTGTACCTTCCCCTGTTCCCTCTGCTGATTAGGCTTAGCGCGGGCTTGGCTCCCGGTTTCTTTGTAATGAACTCTCCTTACTCCTTTCGATTAATACATTAGGTGGGGAAACTCCCCCCCCCCCCCCCCCCCCCCCCCCCCCCCCCGCGCATTGCTAAAAAAAAAAATATTTGCAGTGCATTCTTGTATAGTTTGATAATCATGACATGCTCGAACCAAGCCATGAGGAAAAAAAAAAATCCATTGTACTAACCAGCAAGCATGGCAGCAGCATCAAAATTCAAAACTTTCCAGGAAACCAAATCCCACAGCGGAATGACTAATTAGCACTAGTAGAAACCGGCTTTCTTGAGGAGAAACTTAACAAGGTGCTTGAGGATGCATCAATTGTAGTTGTGCCTGTTATTGTGGGACACCGAAAAGAAAAAGGAAAAAAGAAAGAGGAAACCGTATATGAAAGATGAGCAGCATAAGAGCTTGCAGTTCCACGGTCGACGTGGTAGTATGTAGCTCATGAGTACTAAAGTGCATTAGATATTTGGATCTCATTGTCCGTTAAACCAATGGTATAAAGGTACATAGTACAATGATGCAGAGAGGGAAAAATCCTGGTTATTTTTTTTTCAGAAAATAGGTGTCCCTTGCTTTATTCAAAGCAACATCAAGTTCGGTACAATGTTCACATCGGGCTCAAAGCCACCCACACCCAGTGACTCAAAGTCTCGGTACAAGTTCAGGTTCGGCTCTACATTAGTCTGACTATTACATTGTCTTCCTTGACCATTACTTCCTCTTGACTGTTCCTCGTCTGGGGCACTAGTGACCACTGCTGCTTCCCATGTAAGGTGAAGTGGCCGTATCTTCTAGCTTGCGCACCAGTCTGTCCATCTCGGCCTTGTCCTCTTCTTTGCACAGCGACCTCACGCCTTCATCATCGCTCCTATCTTCCTCAAAATTTCCTTGTTGTTCATCCATCTGCCATCCTCAAAAATGCTGGCTATCTACAACAAAATGCTGGCTATCTACAACACATCATGGTATGTAGAGCTCATTCTGCAACAAATTAATAGCTCATATGAAAACCAATGCCACATTTAGATAGGGAGCAAAATTCAATTTTATGACCAAATATCACCCGACACATGGTTACGAATTTTGGATGTCTGATTCATAATACATGCAGTAATGGAATTAAATAGAAAAGATTTTTTTCTTTTGTTCTCAAACATATAGGAGAGCTGCAGATCTTTGTATTATAAGAAAAAGAGACGGTCCATACAAAACCCCTCAAGCTAGGACCGTTGCAAGAGGGGTGAAAATATACACTTTTGTGAAAATATACACTTGGTTTAACTTAAAAGTACACTAACAGAAAGACTTGACCCTAGTTACCACGGTGCTTAGCCTTGGCCAAGTAGCCTACCTAGACCTATTTCTCTCAGCCCTCGAGCCCCCAGCATACATCCAGAGTCAGTGGCGGATCCACCACTATGGCGAGCTGTGGCGCTCGCCATACCTGCCCACCGGCAAAACCATCAACTGCTATACGCCTGTATGCAATCTGCTGCCCGCTGTGTTGCTGCGTCGCTGCGTCCCTCCGGATTAATTAATTCCAGACTGGAAACTAGCTCGGGTGCCGAGGAAAATTAGCTTACGGCTGTCAAGTTTCCCATCAATTGACGTCCGGTCTCTGGCTTTCAGCACATTGATGTGAAATCCAGGTATAGTTATATTGCAATGTCCGCTATTAGAACATGCTGCAACCAGGCTAGAGTGCTTAACAGCTTGCACTTTTCACCAATAACAAAATATATCATAGCACAAAAGATTTACCCAAGACATAAGCAGCTCAGTGGAGAAATGGACAAGATATAGTGTCAGGTTTGGTTGGCATTGAAAAGAAACTGGAACTTTGCAGGGATCAACTCCCTGTGTTTTTGGCATGCCCCCTTTGAGAAGTGAGAGATTAGCAGCTCAGTGGTTGAGGCTTCAAGTGAGAATTTTTGCTCATCAATTTTGGAAAGATAATTTACGGCCCTGACTATTTCACCTTTCTCTAGTAACACACGGACCACATTATTTAGCAGTCGAGAGTTGGGAACACAGCCGGTCTTCTCCATCGATGTGAAGATATCATCAGCCTCTGCAAGCAGCCCTTCTTTTATGAAATTTGTCATCATTACATTGTAAGTCACAACACAAGGCACTAGCCCGTTTGCCGAGAGAGTTGAAAACAAGTCCTTGGCTTCTTCAATTTTCCTAGCCTTAAACATTGCAGAAATCATAATAGTGACAGTTATGATATCAAGCTTCAGGTTCATTGCACGTAGGTTTTGAATCAGCGTGATTGCTTCGTCAATGCAATTATTTTTACAAAGTCCAGTAAGAACTATACTGTATGTATCGATTCCCACTGGTACTCCATTTTCGATCATTTCATTAAACTTTACCTTTGCGGCTACGGCTCTCCTAGCCTGAAATAATCCATCCAGTATGATGTTGTATATAAAAGTTGTGGGCTTAACTCTCTTCAGCGACATTTTCATGAAGAAATTCAATCCATCATCGATGTTTCCAATTTTACAGTAGCCAATAATAAGCGTACCATAAGTAACATGATTAGGTTCAAGGCCAGCAGATTCCATATTATCAAATACTTTCATTGCTTCCTCCATCCTTCCTACTAAACAGTATCCGTCCATCAAAGTACAATATGAAATAGCATCAGGCCGCTGACCGATACTTAGAATGAAGTCAAACAAGTCCTGTGCCTCAGTTATCCTTCCTTCTTTGCATAGTCTGTTTAGTACTGAATTGAGGAACTTATTATCAAAACAAAAACCTTTATTAATCGCATCCAAAATTAATTCCTTGGCTTTCACTAAATCACCATGATCACAAAAACCTTGAACTAGGCACCTATAAACAGACATGTCAGATGAAACCCCCAGATCAACCATCTGTCTGAATTTTTCCATAGCATCATCCAGTCTACCAAGTTTGCAAAGTGCATCAATTACTGTTCCGTAGTTCACTTCATCAGGCATTAGTCCTAGTTTCCTCATTTCTTCAAACATAAGCATAGCCTCATCCATCATCCCGTGGTCCGCATATGCCTTGATCAGTATATTGAAAATCCAGAGATCAGGTACAATGCCGTTTTGTAACATCAAATTGAAGAGATCAGTCATATCAGCAAAGAATCCTTCCCTGGCATACCCCTGAAGCATAATAGCATAGGAAGTGAGACTTGGTTTTTGACCTTTGATAGCTATGGATTCAAAAATATCTCTAGCTTCTTTGATTCTTCCATTCCTGCAAAGGGAATCGATCAACACATTCCAAGTAACAGCATTTGGTAGAACACCATGCTTTTTCATCTCTTTAAATACCCTATCTACATCCCTCCACCGTCCCAGGGTGCAATATCCATGGATCAGGCTAGTATATGTTGTGGCATCGGGCAAAACACCTTTACCAACCATTTGCCGAAGGAATTCTTCTGCTTTGACCATTGCCCTAACCTTGCACAATGCATCAATAACAGAGCTGTAAGTTACCACATCAGGTTGAATTCCCTGCTGCATCATCTCATGGAAGAGATCGCATGCATTAGCTACCTCACTCTCCTTAAAGAAGCCATGAATAACCGTGTTGTATGCCACCACATCTGGCGAGGAGCAACCACCTTCTCTAGCCATGATCCGAAGTAGCTCTAGGGCTTGCTGGCTTCTTCCATCATCACATAATCCCTTCAGAAGTATCGAGTACGAAATGATGTCCGGCACACAGCCCATTTTGGGCATCTTGTGGAGCAGCAAGTCCATAGCTTCATCAGTGCGCTTTGTGGTGCAGAGGCCTTTGAGGAAGCTGTTGAAGGTGATCGCATTGATGCCCAGGCCTGTCCTGAGGAGTCGGCCAAAAATGGTAAGCGGTAGGTCCAGGCGGCGTGCGCTGCAGCAGCAGGCCAGGATGGTGCCGTATGTGTGGACTGTCAGCAGCTGCGCACATGGCCTGGCGCTTCGGGCCAAGCGACTGAAGAGCGCGATGGCGAGGGCGGGAGCGTCTCTGCAGGCGGCGGAGGGCGGCGCGCGGGCGAGCGCGGCGAGAAAGCCGTTCATCGCGCGTGCTGGGACGGGGGCGGGTTGATGCAGCATTTCGTCGAACATGTGGTGTGCGTCATCCGGGCGCAGCCTTCCGGAGCGCACGAGCTCCGTGGCAGCGGCGAGAACGACGTGGGGAGCGCGAGGCTTCGCGGCCGTGGAGGCGATGGAGGTGGCGGCGGCGGCGGCGGTGGTGGCGCAGATCGAGGAGAGCCGGTGGCCGGACGGCATGGCTGTGGAGACGGGGAGGAATGCAACAATGGAGGTGGACGCGGATCGTGGTGCTGGCTTGCATGGGAGTCACGGGAAGGAGCAGTGCGGCGGCCGTCCGCGCCGGCGCGTCGCCGTTCAAGACAATTGATTGTTTTTCATTCCTTCCCCGTTATGCTCGGCGTCCGTTGCCTGAGTTTTGTGTTTGCGTCCGTCATGTCCATCGGTCAGCAGTTGCAACGTATTGAATCGTTTCTTTTTTGTATTATTGGGTTTGGTAGGTTGACTGATGATTCATTTCCGTCTCCAGTTGGTTATTGGGTTTTGTATTATTGCAATTTGTTGGTCCTGGTTTATTAATTGGATGCGTTAGTTGCAGGGCCGGCCCTGGAGGGGGGCAGCGGGGCAGCCGCCTAGGGCCCCCCGAGTCCAAGGGGCCCCTCCCCGTTGCAAGTCTGTGTATATAGGTCTTGGTCAAGAAAAAAAAAAACTCCCCTTCGTAGGCTCGAGCGTAGGCCAGGCCAAAGATCCAGAAAAACTCCATCTGAGGGGCCATGTAGCCTGCATTCGTGGGCCATCCAAGTAGAACAAGTACAATACGGCAATGGCATTATGGCAATGATCAGCGACCGCGGAACCTAGCAGCTGGCATCGCAAATTCTTTTGCGGCGGCCGCACATACATTCCGAGATGCCGCACCTGCTGATCGGTGATCGCCGCACCCACTGCTCGCACTGCTGTAGTCCTCTAAAGGAGTCGCCGGCCTTCCCATGCCACCGTGAACTATGGCGTCTCGCCATCCTCTAAAGGAGGTACGCATCATGGTTTACAAAACCGTCGAAAACCGCACGAAAACCGCGGTTTTCGTTGAAACCGCGACCCAACGGTTTAGACGATTCGACGGTTTCCCACGAAAAGATTTGAAAAAAAAATTAAATTTTGAAAATTTTTAAAATTTCAAAAACCGCCGTGAAAACCGCGAAAACCGCGCGATAAACCGTGTGGTGTACCGTTGAGCGGAAGAATTTCCTCGGCAAACCGTGAAAACCGCACGAAAACCGCGAAAACCGCGGAGAAAACCACCGAAACCGCGCGGTTTCCGTCTTGAATTCGTTCAAATTCAAATTTTGCATTCGTGCGGTTTTTGTCGCGGTTTTCGCGAAAACCGCAAAACCGCCACCTACCGGTTTTTGCAGCTCAAACGGTTTTTCAAACCCTGGTACGCATACTAATTGATTTGCCCTAAAATCCTTCCGGCATGACCACTTAATTGATTTTATCAGTTCATTTTTACAACTCTAGCAATATCGTGTTGAATAGAAAATGACGTAATATCTGAAATAAGGGTTATGAAGTTATATATGCTAGAAAGATAATGTCTTCTATTGAGATTAATTTGTGACTACATAAAAAAGATGGATGACTCCATATATTTTTAGTACACACATGAACTTATTTATTGTGTATGTGACTATGCTATCAGCTGGAAGAAGCTTTTCCAAAGTTAAAATTGTTAAAAATATATTTAAAACCCTCGTTATATAAAAAAGTCTCAAGAATTGTTGAATGGTTTGTCCACTTTATAAGTTTAGAAGAATTTGTCAAATGAGATTGATATCAATAGCATCAACAATGACTTTTTATCTAGAAATGCTAGAAGAAACATTTAATATGCACAACTAAAGTTTACATGTATATTTCTCGCAAAAAAAAATTATGTAGAGGGCCCCGGCTGTTTGATTCGCCCTGGGCCACCAAAATCACAGGAACGGCCCTGGTTGGTTGAGTTCGTTGCAGGTGAGCAGGCAGAGGAGGAATGGGGGCACGTCATTGCTCCACCCGCGCGTGGAGGAACGAGTTGTGGCGGCGCGCGCGCGGGACGCGACGAGCTGCAAGCATCGGCGGAGCAAGGCGCGGCGCGAGCAGGCCGGGGAGCAGGGCAAGCACGGGAAGGTGTGCGGCGTAGCTGGTCGAGAACCTCGGCGGCGGCGGCCGCGGCTCCGGCTCCCACAGCAGCGCTTGGCCTGGCGGTGGCTTCTTCCTGAGGGAGGATATGGAAGAATAGCAATCGCTGTTGGAGATAGAGAGATGGGAGAGAGATGCAAAGTAGTGTAGATGCTACTAGTGGTATACGGCGCGCCTTCGCGCACCGCTTGATATTTTGTAACTACGTGATTTGGAATAGTAACTATGCAACAAGCGTGATTTTTAATATATAAAAAAGGAACAATAGTAAGCATTGGAGCCGACTAAATTCAGTCCGCAGCAAACTTGAAGAAGTGTAGCACAACATACACTTGTTTATAGCGTTACTAGTCAATGACCCGTGCGTTGCTATGGTTTTAAAATGTAAATAACATTTTTTTTTAGATAACAACTTTTATTCTAGAGAAATTAAGAAAGGATTTTCCCTACAATATGAATTCCGTTAATTGTTATGTTCAAAGAAATTCATCCAGATATATCATGTTCCTTTGTTACTTGTGCATGGAATAATATGTCACGTTTATGCATTGTATAATATAAACTTAATTATTTTCAAACTTTCACATTCCAGACATCATTACTTGGCAATAAAAAATTTCAGAAAGATTTAAAGTTTCGTAATTATGATGAAAACAAACATTGGTGCTCTTGTTGAAATTAGAATTATATATAGTTTATAAAGGTTGGGACCAAATATTCATTGAAACGGACATTTTAACATCCAACTTTCAAGCTTCAAATGCCCGAAAAGCAAAATTATCTCATGGTTGCAACAACTCCGTATCCTGGGTAATTAGGATCACCTTATGTGCGTTTAGGCTATAGCAATTATTTTCCCTGTTCTGCAGGTTGACCGCAGTGTTAGACGGATAGACACACCATCGGTGGGACCCACCACCAAATTAAAAAAAAACACACTTTTGCCTGAGAGAAAATTCAATTGGCAAAATATGCAACCTGAATTACATACTTTTGCCAATTGAATTTTCTCTCAGGGATTCCCTCAAGCCCATGCCTGTTTTTTTTTTATTGACCGGAGATCCCTGTTTTCTTTTTTACTGTATCATAGCTGTACTCATTTGCGCAAACACACTGAGGCTAGAACAGAGGTATATATTCATTTGAAATATCGTTAGGTCTTGTTAACAAAGCCTGGACTTGTTAGTACAAGACGACAACACTCCAATAAAACAGTAAGGTTAATTTAGGATAAACTAAGGACACAAAGCACTGACGGATGCTATGGAACACAAGATCAGATGGTACATGCAAATATAAACTTCTATTTCATTCAAATGCAGAAAACACAGCTCTAATGTTTAAGATATGTTCCAAAAGGGGCACCTATACAGGACTCAGAGTCTTCTGTTGGAGTTGATCGCCAGTAGTAGCAGTATGCAACTATATTGTATAAATGGTGGATCCAGAATAAAAAACCATTGTTGTCAGCCTGATACTGTCTTCTTAAACTTGCTGTATTGAACCTTTGCTCTTTACACTAAGGCCCCCTTTGGAACGCAGGATTTTCACAGGAATTGTATAGGAATTTCACAGGAATCAGTTGACTGTTCACAGGAAAAACGCAGGAATAGAAAAAAATCCCGCAATCCAAAGGGGGCCTAAAAATATGATCAAACACTCATCGACACTTATTCATCATTGGTGCCAGGACACCATGAAACACCAGTGGATCACCCCTGCTTGCCACAATTGGTACAGCTATTATGATATATAGGAAATCAGTGAGTTGTTTCAAGTTTCAACCTTACCAAAGAAAAAAGGTCTCAATGGCGCTGGCCAATTCTTGTTGTAACTAAGATAGCAGCCATTTGGTATCCATAGATGCATGTCCAATTTAACAAGCCTGAAAAGTGAAATAAAAAAGATGAACTAATAATTGTTTACACCTTACAGATATACATATCAGCTGGAAACTTGGAAGAGTAGGCATGAGAGGAAAGAAGCCAGTGAACTAAACATAACTTTAATTCCTTGAGCACGCATCCTTTTCTCAATAAATTTGCATCACTAAGAATCTAGAGTATCTACATGTATGAAGATTCATCTCAGGAAAGAGTGTAACCTTCATCAGTGTATAGAAGCAAAGCATGTAGACAGTGTGTGTCAGATAAGTTTAGTGAAACTTCATATAAAAGAGCGATTATAATATGAATGTATCGGAATATTTGAATGGTCTGTACGAACTAACACAACATATACACTGTAAAGACAAATATAAAAGCAAGGAAGTATTTAAAGATCTCAAATTCATTAAAAATATGTTCACCAGATATGTGCGCAAATGAATCATATTTTACACCTGCAGCAAGTGCGGATCAACAAACATGGGAGTAGCAGTACAGAGATTTTTAAATAGGAGTTCAGAAACTAAGCTGATCAATGACGTGCAGTTTTTCCTTTAAAAGGAAAACATATGATGCGCTATTATCAGTTTTTTTTTTAACTGGATGGCTTTGTTCTGCATTATCAAAGGACAAACTACCGCAGTTCACATGCGGACTCTCACTTATCTTTAAAGAACATTATACACTATGGAATGGAAACAAGGTGAACTTCTTTACAATTAGCATGTTGAGGGAATTAGAATAAAATATAATTTTAACTGCAAGGCAGAAAACCCATAGCAGCAAGACCATCTAGACCATAATTGTGTCTACATCATACAACATGAAACAAAAGCAGACGACCATTAAGAACATAGAAAGAAATCTGCAATGATAAAAAGGGGCATCTAGAGCCCTTGCTTTCCTCACGAATTCATTTTTTCCATTGCACTGACACTCTGAATTCTTCCTTGCGTTCCAGTACCATCATACGCAAACGAACCGATATCGTCACACAACAGCGATGCAAAAGTGGTGCATGTGGCAGTATCAAGAAGGCAAGGCAGACCCACAAGAAATGAGATTACCTTGTTCGAAACTCTGCAGCTGCAGGGGCCCATCCAATCCACAGTAGGAAGACCATCTCCGCTGCAATCCAGTGGCAAGTGTCTGTTTGACATGTCAAAACAGGCAACAATTGAAAGTATTAAGAAGGGTGTGTTTGCTTGTAGAAATGAAGTAAATAAAGATTCAAGAAAGCAGCTGGTGTATTCTTACTTTGGAAGCAACCTAATTGGCTGATAGAGATGTGAATCCTAAAATCACTGGAAGATTCATAATTTACTCCGAAAGGACCATATTTGCCCCAACTCAGTTGGCAACAAACTTGAAATATATTACTCATTGACCAATAGTCCTAGCATTTAGCTATAAGACTCCCCAGCTAAACTATTGGGACATTGTGTGTTCACATATTAGTATAAGTACTCTTCAATTTTATCAGCTTATATGTTTCCGGAAAGAGTCTTTGTATTCAAGATGATTGCAAAATACATCATCGCTGTCTCAGTTGCAAAGTGCCGAAAAGGTATGGTTATAAAGCAACTGGAAATATTATAACTGAGAAAATAAGCAATGCTGGAAACAATATCAAATTGCTCGTAAAAATCTAGAAAAGCAGGTACATCACTTGGATGGCATGGGGGTCAAAACAGCTGTTTATTCCTGCGCAGCCAATAATGAAGGCCAAACGTCTATATATGTTGGCTTCATAATAAGAAAAAACATACACCATCTGGAAATTACAATGTGATACTGGAAGTGATCTTGGCTCAATAAAGTATGAAACATCTGATGTTAAGTAAAAAAATTCAGTGAACTACAACCAGAGAGAGAGAGAGAGAGAGAGAGAGAGAGAGAGAGAGAGAGATTTTTTAGGATATCCAATCAAACACTGAATATGCTTGAGGACGACAGAAAAAAATTTATCAGTGACTTAGTTTGGCATGTAAATTTTTTTAAAAAACATAGGAAATAGAAAAAAGAGAGGCCACCAAAAGGAGGAGGACTCCTCAAAAAAGATGAAGGTTGTACATCATGCATCAAAAACTTCACCAACAAATAAATATCCTAAACATTATTAACAGGACTAAGATGAAAATAAAAAAAATGCATCAGTTGATGCAAGCAAAAATTCGGTATAGCAAGGCCATATACTGGCAAGAGTCAAATATTCAAACATTTAGCATGAAAAATATTAGAATAAGCTATGACCTGGGCAATGGCAAAAAATATTAGCCAATTACATAGATGAATATCATCATGAACTATCTATCAACCCAATATGGCCTTATAAAGCAAAATTGATCTCTCTATGAACTAACATCATGCTCTGGACAGTAAAATATCAACAGAAAGACAAAAATGCACATCATCGGCAAGTCACCATATAAAGAATAAGGATGGAACATCTATGACATGGAACAGAATTGTGGACTTTCCATGGAGATGTTAATTAAAGGAAACCTTCCTAAGACTGCACAGTTGCAGGTAATTTGCATAATACGAACAACTAAAAAATTAGAAAGAAGGGCATATGCCTAACAAAATAAGGAGTAACTCTCTCATGATTTACCTTTATCTGTTCTGCAAAGACACTGAAGAATACTATGTATATTATAATAGCACGAAATCACTATGGATTTTTATATAACAATGGAGTGAGCAAACATAGATGAAAGTGGTAGCATAAGTAATTATATATTTGGTAGAGGTAAGAAGATGCCAAGTGAACTTGAAATCAAGGCATGGCATCAACCGATGCCTGGATGTTTACTCACGCTTTCTCAACTGTAGATCAAGGTGTCTTCTAGATGCCTATTTAATAAATAATATGCTTGCCGACTTAACAAAAAAATTCTCATGCTGTCATAAGACATGGAACTCATGTCAGACCCTTGAATGCATGATGCAGTACAGAATTTAACAAAAGAGGATGCGATGCAATTGGTGCAGACTTGTTACTACCATCATCTTCCCTTGACAATCTGTCGATAGTTTGCAAGTAAGTACCCAATTGAACTGAGAGAGAGAGAACTCACCCGAACAACAGTGGCACCACCGCCCTGCCGCCGCTGCCGTCGTCACCGTCGCAGACGTCCAGCTCCAGGACGTTGAGCGCCGCCGACAGTGGCGATCTCAGCGCGGACGCGGAGCGCGCTGGCAGCCCGCATGGCGTGGCCCAGGTCGGACCGCAGCCCCGCAGGGGACGTCTCGGTTGCGGTCAACCGCATTGAAGAATTTTTATGGTCACCAAAAGCTCTCTTAGAGTAATGACTGAGCTTCTAAACTACCCAGCTTCTTTGAGCGCGTAGCGCTTGGGCGCGTCCAGCGCGGCAGGTGCGGGCCCAGCTGCCACAAACAAGTTTTTGGTTTTAAAAAATGCATAGTTTCCAAACCGATTTTCTGAATTACAAACCGATTACACCGTTACGTTCGTTGCGACGAAACCTTCGAAACTAGACCCCTTTTGACTATATTTTGAAAATATTTAGAAAAAAGATAAAAAATAATGGATAAAAAAATTAGAGAAACAAATAAAAAAATTGGCCAACAAATAAAAATGTTGGAGTAACAAACAAAAAAAGTTAAAACCAAATAAGAAAGTTGGGCAAACAAATAAAAAAGTTGGACAATAAAATAGAAAAGTTGGTGCGTTATCTCAAAAAGTTGAACGAACAAACGGAAAAGTTGGAAGAACAAATCAAAAAGTTGGCCAACCAAACATTAAAGTTACAGCAACTTTTTTAATGTTTTTTTTCGTCAAAACATGAGCAAGTGAGGTCTACTTTTGAAGATCTCGTCACGAGAAACACGATAATAAAATTGGTTTTTTATTTAGATACACGGTTCGCAGTCTACGAATTTTTTAAGTTTGGAAACATAGATAACGTCACTGCGGACCCATTCCCAATCCAACTCCAACTGCACGTGGCATGCTGTCCGGTTTCAAAAAACAGCATCGACCGCAAGAAGCGGGCATTGCGGTGACCGCAGGCAAGAAAATCCTGCCCCGCTTACACTGCTACACTGCAAATAAATGAAAAAAACACCTTACCTCTTAGCCACACTGAAAATTAAAATAGTAACCACGGAGCTTAATGCCCTTTGAGATAATAAAAAAGAAGTCATATACAATGGTAAAGCAGGTCACCTCGGTTTAACATGAGCATGATATTGTAAGAAACTGTAATAACCATATCCCCTAGTTCTCCATACATTGGCAAAGAATAAATCAAGCTTGGATCTGGCATCAGTCATTCTTAATCATAACAACAGCATTTGTAATCAGCCCAGGCACCATCAGTAGGTGCTTGGTACATTGGAAAATAAATCGATAGGTAGACTCACCTCATTTCTCGCTGGTGGGTGGCTGTCCATGAGATGATGGGAACAGCGATGGACTATGGCGGTCACCTCATCGGCAGATGAGTAATAAGAGCATTTTTTGAGCGTAGTGGAGAAGATTATGTTGGTGATTACATAGCATCCCATCCTTTAGGGCGTGATTGGTTTCTTGGGACGCGTTTGGTTGGCTGGATGAGGCTCAGCCAGGCCCGCCGCATGCAGGCTCTGCGTGATTGGTTGCTCGCATGGACGCGTTTCTGGCGGGCCTGGCTCGGCTGGTGCGACGTGTTACTTCCTAATGATGTGATTAGCATACTGATTAATATAGATTAAGTGCTATTTGTTTATTTTACAATAAATTAAGGTTTCATATGACATAATAAGTGCTATACATTGGATAAAAGCAAAATAAATGTAATTTATTATTTATTTATTTATTTTTGAAATCTATGCATCACATACTTATGCAGGCAACCAAACAACTTCTCTACTCATCCTGCATGGAATGATTCAGGCAACCAAACAACATGGTCTTGCATCTGTGTAGCCTGTCTGTGTTGGGCCTGGCTGCCATATGCGAGCCAGGCTCTCCTCAGCAACGAACCAATCATGCCCTTGGATGTCCCCAGCCTGCATTGCACAGTAGAGCCAGGCCTATATGAACCAGGCCACTTTGATGCAGCATTGTTTTTAGACATTGTGTTCGGTAGGCTGCAGGTGTTGGGACAGGCTCTACTCACACGTTGATTGGTTGCAAGCATCAAGGTGATGTCCTTACCTTGCATCAAATGCCTGGTAGAGTTACCACCAATCTATCCCCATGTTCCACTCGTATGTGGTCCAGAGCTCACTACAGGTGTCTGCTCTTAGACTTTGATGCGGTGTCTGGAATGGGTCACATGGTCCAAAGCATGTCTCGCCGCAGCCTGGCTCCACAGAAACGGTTTTGATTTTCGTTTCCCATGGTGCAGGCGCGGAGGTGCTTTTTGCATCAGCAGGGCCAGACCAGATAAACTGTGCAACTAACCAATCACGCCGAATACCAAAAGATGCTGCACCCAGTCATGCAATGCAGGCAGTCTCCAGCCAACCAATCGCACCCTTAGTTAATGTTTATACCAATCCAACATTAATAAAAAAAAAGGTCTGTCAACGAACCTACAAATGTGAACATCTTTCAGTTCTTATATGAACCAATCCATTCAAATGTAGAAGAAGAATGGATGTGCAAGATTTTGTTACCAGACTCTGATCAAAGGTAACTTAATCTACAGTCAACAAATATTTCAAATCACTGGAATTAAGGAAATAATTTTCTAATGCTAATATAATATTCTGTTGAATCACAAATATTCAGAGATGCAACATGGACTATATTGTTTGGCAAGAAACTTGAACATCACAAGAAACAACAAAATAAACTTATTAAGACACCTCCCTTAATCTTAATTTTACTCGCTCACTTCATGCGGAAAAGCTGCACGGTTCCAAAGTTTTAGAAGAAAATACCGCCACCCACAGATAATTACCTCTCAATCACAACAGGGGAATGGAAATAACTTTTGCTGAACAAGATCAGGACATAACAGAGAGCGGAAGAATGCATGTAGCAGTGACAATAACTCTCGCATATTTTCCTCTGCCAGAATGCCGCTTAAAACTGGGAAAGAACTTGTACTAAATTACTTGCATTTACTAATAGGATTTTTTATTCAACTTCCACCATTGAAAGAACTTAACAGTTTGCACCTTTCACCAATAGTAAGATATATAGTAGCACAAAAGATTTACCCAAGACATTAGCAGCTCAATGGAGAAATGGAGAAGATATAGTGTCAGGTATGGTCGGCTCCGAAAAGAAACTGAAACTTTGCTGGGATCAATTCCCTGTGTTTCTGGCATGTCCCATTTGAGAAGCGAGAGATTAGCAGGTCAGTGGTTGAGGCTTCAAGTGAGAATTTTTGCTCATCGATTTTGGAAAGATAGTTTACAGCCCTGACTATTTCACCTTTATTCAGTAACACCCGGACCACATTATTTAGCAGTCGAGAGTTGGGAGCACAGCCAGTCTTCTCCATCGATGTGAAGATATCATCAGCCTCTGCCAGCAGCCCTTCTTTTATGAAATTTGTCATCATTATGTTGTAAGTCACAATAGAAGGCACCGGCCCATTGGCTGAGAGAGTTGAGAACAAGTCCTTGGCTTCTTCGATTCTCCTAGCTTTAAACAATGCAGAAATCATAACAGTCACAGTTATGATATTAAGCTTCAGGTTCATCGCACGTAGTTTTTGAATCAGCGTGATTGCTTCATCAATGCGATTATTTTTACAAAGTCCTTTAAGAACTGTACTGTATGTATCGATTCCCACTGGTACTCCATTTTCAATCATTTCATGAAACTTTACCATTGCAGCTACGGCTCTCCTAGCCTGAAATAATCCATCCAGTATGATGTTGTATATAAAAGTTGTGGGCTTAACTCCCTTCAGTGACATTTTCATGAAGAAACTCAAGCCATCATCGATCTTTCCAATTTTACAGTAGCCATTAATAAGCGTACCATAAGTAACATCATTAGGTTCAAGGCTAGCTGATTCCATATTATCAAATACTCTCATTGCTTCCTCCATCTTGCCTACTAAACAATATCCATCCATCAAAGAATTATATGAAAAAGCATCAGGCCGCTGACCAATACTTATAATGAAGTCAAATAAATCCTGTCCCTCAGTTATCCTTCCTTCTTTGCATAGTCTGTTTAGTAATGAATTGAGGAACTTAATATCAAAACAAAAACCTTTATTAATCGCATCTGAAATCAATTCCTTGGCTTTCACTAAATCACCATGTTTGCAAAGTGCATCAATTACTGTTCCATAGTTCAC
Organism: Eragrostis curvula; assembly: GCA_007726485.1. Lineage (NCBI taxonomy): Eukaryota > Viridiplantae > Streptophyta > Magnoliopsida > Poales > Poaceae > Eragrostis > Eragrostis curvula. The sequence goes on along the minus strand of RWGY01000031.1, from coordinate 2,563,359 downwards.
TTCATTAGGAATTAGTCCTAGGTTCCTCATTTCTTCAAACATAAGCATAGCCTCATCCATCATCCCATGGTCCGCATATGCCTTGATCAGTATATTGAAAATATGGTGATTCGGTACAATGTTGTTTTGTAAAATCAAATTGAAGAGATCAGTCATATCAGAAAAGAATCCTTCCCTGGCATACCCATGAAGCATAATAGCATAGGAAGTGAGACTTGGTTTTTGACCTTTGATAGCTATCGAGTCAAAAATATCTCTAGCTTCTTTGATTCTTCCATGCCTGGAAAGGGAATCCATGAACACATTCCAAGTGGTAGCATCTGGTAGAACACCACGCTTTGTCATCTCTTTAAATACCCTATATGCATCCCTCCACTGTCCCAGGGTGCAATATCCATGGATCAGGCTAGTATATGTCGTGGAATTGGGCAAAACACCTTTACCAACCATTTGTCGAAGGAATTCCTCAGCTTTGACCATTGCTCTGACCTTGCATAATGCATCGATAACGGAGCTGTAAGTTATCACATTAGGTTGAATTCCCTGCTGCATCATCTCATGGAAGAGATCACATGCTTTAGCTACTTCACCCTCCTTAAAGAAGCCATGAATAACTGTGCTGTAAGCTACCACATCGGGTGAGGAGCCACCTCCTTCTTTAGCCATCTTCCAGAGTAGCTCCAGTGCTTGCTGACTCCTCTTATGATCACATAATCCTTTCAGAAGCATCGAGTACGAAAATACGTTAGGCGCACATCCCAGTTTGGGCATCTTGTGGAGCAGCAAGTCCATAGCTTCATCAGTGCGCTTCGTGGCACAGAGGCCCTTGAGGAAGCTGTTGAAGGTGATGACATTGATGCCCAGGCCTGTCCTGAGGAGTCGGCCAAAAATGGCAAGCGGCAGGTCCAAGCGGCGTGCTTTGCAGCAGCAGACCAGGATGGTGCCGTATGCGTGGACTGTCAGCGGCTGCACACATGGCCTGGCGCTTCGGGCCAAGCGACTGAAAAGCGTGATGGCGAGGGTGGGAGCGTCGCCGCAGGCGGCGGAGGGCGGCGCGTGGGCGAGCGCATTGAGAAAGCCGTTGAGCGCGTGCGCTGGTATGGGGGCGGGTTGAAGCAGCATTTCATCGAACATGTGGTGTGCGTCATCCGGGCGCAGCCTTCCGGAGCTCACGAGCTCCGTGGCGGCGGCGAGAACGACGTGGGGAGCGCGAGGCTTCGCGGCCGTGGAGGCGATGGAGGTGGCGGCGGCGGCGGCGGTTGTGGCGGTGCTGGCGAAGATGGAGGAGAGGCGGTGGCGGGACGGCATGGCTGCGGCGACGGGAAGGAATGCAACAATGGAGGTGGACGCGGATCGTGGTGCTGGCTTGCATGGGAGTCACGGGAAGCAGAAGGCAGTGCGGCGGCAGTCCGCGCCGGCGCGCCGGCGAGTCGCCGCCGTTCAAGACATGGATGGTGTGAAGCGGATCGTGGTGATGTCTTTTTTTTTTCCCTTTCCCCGTCGTTATGCTGCTCGGCGTCAGTCGCCTGATGTTTTGTGTTCGCGTCCGTCAGATTTTGATCCATTGGTCTGTACTCTGTAGTTGCAATGTAGTGGGGTCCGCCAATTGTTTTGATGCAATTTTGTTCGTGGATTTGGGTCAAACAGAGAAGAACATGTGTCGCCGAGCCATATCTCACAATCAATCTGCTAAATTCCCCATCCGAATCATCCACATACACACCAAATCGACGACCCCCAGCAACATTTTTTCACCTTGATCAGACAATTTGTTTGCCGGTATTAGGACTGGGCATTCGGGTTTACCCCAAAAATCGGGTCGGGTAGATCGGGTTCTGAGAAGTTCGGGTTTCCTAAAATGAGATCCGAAATTCATCAAGAAATTGATATACCGACGACTCGGGTACCCGAAAGTTCGGATTTCGGGTTGGGCAATCCCGAAATACCCGATTAGTGTTGTGCTGAGGAGCAGGAACGGCTTGCGCGACGACGCGAGGGCCGGCGGCGGCAAGACGCGTAGAGGCTACCCCGGGCGTCAGCAGGCCGCGAAGATTCTCGCCCGGGCAGCGGCGGCGGCGGCGAGGGCGGCGGCGGGATCTTGCCTTGGCGGCCGGCGATGCGCATCGACGCTCGTTGCGGGCAAGGTTAGCAATATCGTTGGAACCGAGGAAACCGCTGGACGCCGAGAACCCCGGTTTGGGCGATTTTCGCGGTAACCGACCGAAAATCGACGGAAAATTCAAATTTGAATTTTTGAATTGGAAACCGACGAAACCGGTCGGTTTTGACCGGTTACCGACCGGTTTCTGTCGGTAACCGGTCGGTTTGCTCGATTTTGTACGCAGAATTGAAAATCAACAAAAAATGGCTTAAAATGTTGGATTTTTTTACATGATTTTTGCATGAACGATTCTTTGAGATTGGTTTCCACCAATATTCTCCAAATTCCTTCTAGTTTTTTTACATATTTTTTGTTTCAAATTTTTTTCAAATTTTCAAAAAAATTCAAATTTCAAATTCGAAAATCGGTAAACCGGACTTACCGGACCGGACCGGTAAGTCCGGTTTTCGCGAAAACCGACCGGTTTCTGGCGGTTTTGAAAACGTTGGTTGCGGGCCGCTGCGGGGCGTGACGGCGTGTGCTTGGGGGTCGATGATGCGCGTCACCCGGGCGTGCGGCACTACAACATGGGGAGGCAGCGAGAGGCATCCCACTAGGCTGTAAATGAGCCAAGCTCGAGCGAGCTGCCTCAAGCTCGAGCTTGATTGAACCTCGAGCCGAGCTCGAGCCGAGCCTGAGATCCCACCGAGCCTGACTGTCGGCTCGAAAGGAGCTCGCGAAGACTCGAGCTCGATTCGAGTAGGCTTGTCCATTTGCTTCGCAACAATTTTGCCGAGTTCGAGCTGCTTCATCGCGAGAGCAGGTGGCGGAGGCGGAGAGCTGTGCACCTGTGCCTGAAGCCGCGGCGACATGGGGCCTTGAATCTCTGGCGCCATGCGGCTTTGACTTTCAAGCATTCTTCACAAACGGCAAAGCAGCAGCAGCGGATTCTAGCCAAGCAGCTTCTAGGCACGGTCTCTGCTCCCAGATCTCAGACCAACCGACCAAGCAGCAGCAATGAAGAGCTCTACGGAGTCACTTGTTCAGTTGTGCTTGTAAGCCGAAGTGGTGGCCATGGCGAAAGGTGGGCGTGGGAGAGATGAGGACGAAGATTGGGAAGAGCGGATAGGCTTTCGGACTTTTATTGTTTCTTTTTGTTCTCTGTTTCGCACGTGAGAGGCTGAGAGCTTGGGCTTTTGGCTTTGGTGCTGGACAGCTGTGGTGGGGCACGTGGGTCAGGAGGTGGTCTCCCGCACAACCATTGAGCTTTGACGGAGGCAATCGAAACTGACGAAGTACGGTGAGGGCGAGGTCAACGAGCTCTGCCGAGCTGCTCGAGCTCGGCTCGTTGGAGCTCGCGAGCTTCAAGTTCAGCTCGAGCTCGGCTTGAAATACACACGAACCGAGCTCGAATCAAGCTTTTGATGAGCCGAGCTCGATTAGCTCGTCGAGCCCGAGCTTCGTTTACAGCCTGATCCCAGCTAGCCATGGAAGCGATTCTCGAAACGTGAACGTGTGTGCGGCGGCTAGGTTTGTTTCAGAACGAACGCCATGCCCATGTCTCACGCGAATGGGCTTGGACGTTGCGGCCCATGTAAGAGATGGCCAGCTGCCAAAGTGCCTTTGTGGGCTAAGACGTGATCAATTGTGCTGGGCTGAAGCTGAAATTCGGGGTGTTCGGGCTCTTCGGGTAGCGGGACTTTAAACCCGAATTACCCAAACTTAAGTCGGGTTTCCAGACACAGTACCCGAAATAGGACCTGAATTTTCGGGTCTTGGGTTTTTTGGGTTCAGGGTCAGGTTTCTCGGGTTCAGTTTTCGGGTTGCGGGTTTTGTGCCCAGTGCTAGCCAGTATATCGGCTATGCTGTAGCGTTTCAGTGATACTAGTATGTGCGTTCACGCGAATCCTGATATTGCATCGTTCACAGATTTAAGGGTTCGTTACAGTATTTTAACAGGGATGACTCTTGTGAAGAAAAAAGAATTAAACAAAGGGCGCACGTCCTTATCATTCGGATGCAGGATAATCAGATCAGTTTCTGCGTCCCTGCAAGTTACTTTCAGAATGCTGCGTCCGTCTGTTGTTCAGAGATCACAAAGCTGTATTCTTCGGTCTCCGGCAGCTCTGTAGTGACAACCTGGTAAACACATTCCCTCAAGCGAGTGCCTGTGCCTACATGCATCATGGTTGTTTCTGTGGAATGGAAGATTACATTAACAAATTTAAAGAAAATGAACTATACCTGAGCAGTATCCTAAGATGAACGGCCAGCAGGCTTTCATTTGAGGAATCAGCTTACGTAACGATGGATTTAACGGGGTCTATAATCGAACTGCAAGAAAAGGGACAAGGGCAGCTTGATTTCAAGCAGGTGATTAAAGTTGAGAAGGAAAGAAAACTCCGAACTGAGAACAGAATAGCAGCTCGCGCGCGCCAGTGAATGACGAAGCACACACACAGCCATTTACCTCCTTTCTCGCTGACATCTTAGATATGTTACTTTTGTCTTCTATATATATGCGTGAAGTTTATTTCCTTTTCTGCCACCTAAATAATTAACATGTGCAGCACATATATCACACAGGGTGTGATGCTATATGCGCGGTTCAATCATGGGGATGATCAGAAGCATCCCCGAAGCTCAAGATGCAACAAATTGATATCGTTATTTAATCGCACGAAATTCATATGTATAATAATCGAGCCAACCGAGTGTGGTTGGTGGATCTTGACCGGATGCCCCGTGTGAACTGGCTTGGAACATACGATCGATTAGTTAGTTAATCAATTATGCTTGATGACAATACTACTCAAGAAAGCATCATGATAAAAGTATAGAAATGATTTAATGCAGAACAAATCATGTTACTATAGCTTCTCATTAATATCCCAAACAAACAAAACTAGTAGGATATATGAAAGTATCTTTCCTTCTTTCCTTTTTTTTTTGCGAGGACGATTATGAGTATATCAAGGTCCCAAACAACCGAGACGGGGGAAATTCAAAAAATCAACTATCGCGAAAGATAAGCTATATCCAATGCTGGTTTATTCGGTTTGAGGAATCGATACTCCGCATCCACAAATAAGACCCCTTTTATTTGTCTATGATGTTCCTGTAAATTATTAAGCTTCGTATAGGTAGAAAAGTGGTACTACGAAAAACTATGAATGGTTAATTCCTTGTATGGTGCCGGTCGACTCTGTCATCACTGGTTCCCTTCACTAGGTAACTCAAATGACCGACTCTTGAGTTGGAGGTTGGTCTTCATTTTGGATGGAGCGCTCCCCCTCCCCCTCCTCCCTCCCCAGCCCCTCGCCGTCGGCCACCCCGACCCCGGCGACCACCACCACCCCTGCTAGCCCACCGCCGGCGGCCACCCCGACCCCGACGCCCACCTCCCCCCCTCCCAAGTCCTCCCTCTCCCCCGACGCGGCCCCTTTCCGCCCGGCTGGATCGATGGGTCGACCCAAGAGCGCCCGTTGGAGCGACTCTGACACCACCGGTGAGGACTCGCCTGAGCAGCGTGATCCTGCTCGGCGCTCCTACCGCGAGGTTGCCTGCTTGGCCTCCCCTCCTCCCTCCCCTCCACCACCTACCTCGCTCCACAAGCCTCCGCCTCGGATCTTGCTGCGCTCCGAGATTCACCGGGCGTAGCGGCCAGGCCCAGATGAAAATGGCTGGTTCGTGGTACTCCCCCGGCGACGCCGACAGCAGCCACCGCCGGGGAGGCGCCACGGCCAAATCCCCCCGGAGATGGCCGGGAGATGCTTCAACTGCCTCGCGCGCGGCCACATGAAGGTGGACTGCCGCGAGCCGACTCGCTGCCTGCGGTGCGGCGGGCCAGGCCACCGCTCCTTCGAGTGCCGCCGCCCGTGCCACGCTGCTCACCGACCCGCAGAGGCCCCGGCCCCATCTCGCCGCCGACTTCGCTCCGTGGTCGTCTCCGACCCTCCCCAGGGGTCGCGCTCCGCGCCGGCGCGCGCCCCAACCACTGCTGCGGTTGACGAGGCCCCGGCTGCTGACCACCCTAGGAGACGCCGTCGTCCTCGACGCCGCCGTCGCGGCAACCGACAGCCCGGTGACCAAGAAAGCAACGGCCGCCCCCTGCTTCAGCAAAAGGACCGCCCTTCCCCGACGCCGCCCCCGCATCCGCAACCTTCGGTCGGCGGGCACTACATTCCACCACCCGTCAGCATCGTCGAGAGAACAGAGGACATGAACCAGCAGGAGGCGGAGTACGAGTACCTGGCCGTCTTCGTCACCGTCACCGGCACGCGGCCACACGTCTCACCCGATGAGGTGCTCCACGCCTTGGCTACCACTTTCGACATCGACCAGGAGGCCATGGAGATCCACGCCTCTGCTCCCGAGGACTATGTCGTCGTTCTCCCGGACCACGGGGCGTACCTGCGCGTCCTCTCCGGCGACCGCTCCGTTCGCCAGCCCTCCTTCCGCCTCATCCTCCGTGGTTGGACCAGGCGCGCGCACGGTGACTACGGCGAGCTGCATCATCGAGTTCAGCTGGAGCTCTACGGCATCCGGCTACACGCCTGGAGCCTCTCGACGGCGGAAACGATCGTCAACCACTTCGCATCCATCGTGACCGTCGACGAGGCCTCGCTGGACCGCTCTGACCTGTCGGCGTTCCGGCTGACGGCCTGGGTCACGCACCCGGAAAACATCCCCGACGAGCACTTCATTGCGATCCCGGAACCTCTGTTTCCTGGAGACCCGCCGGAGACCTCGAGGCGGCTGCTGCAATACCCCATCAAGATCCAGGCACGTCGGCAGATCGTCCAGCTGCCGCCGGACTCACCGCCGCGCTCCCCACCGCCGTCGCCCGGACCTGACAACTCGGAGGACGAGGAAGATGACATGCAGGAGCACAACCCCAAGCGCCGGCGCCACCTCCAGGCGAGATTGCGCATCCCGCGCTCTGTGGCCACGGATGAAGACACGCCGCCGGGTTCCGTTGACGGCGCGGCCAAGGACGCCGGCGACGAGCCGCCGCCCTCGCCCCCGTTCCAAATTTCGAACCCGGTGGGGCCAAGCCACACCGAAAGCTGCCAAGACGACGACAAAAAGAATCAGAAAAGAAGGCCAAAAGCAGCAAAAGTGAGCCTGTCGCCTGACCCGGCGCAGCCTCGCTTTCCAGAAGAGGAAGCCGACAAGACACCAGCTGGAGGCCGTATCACCAAAATGGTCGCCAACCAGGAGCTGATCCCGATGCTAGAATCCCACCCTATCAGCGAACTACACGCGTCCCCTGCTGCGGATCCGATGCGCGGGGAGGCCGAGGTTGCGGCGCACCAACCGCCAAATCCTGTGCTGATCCCGGTGCTGGAGCCCATTCCCTTCAGCGACCGTCACGTGGCCCGCGCTGCGTACCCCAGGTGCGGAAAGCAGTCAAATCCAGCATCGTCCCGGCATACAGTTTGTCGCCGGGCGCGAAGCGAGCCCAACCTACTACGCTTGCTGGAAGGGACTCCAGAACCTTCCCCTGCGGAGCCGATCGACAAGTTGCCAACGAGCCCGACTCAAGCAAAGCCGGCCTCCCCAGGAGCCAACCAAGCATCAGAGTCGGCTTCTCCCGGAGCCGATCAACCCAAGTCGAGTAACCGGGAAGCCACAGAAGCAGACGGCTCAACCAATGGAAGTCCAGCCCCGAGTCAAGCCGCGCCAACCACACCAACATCAGGCTCTAGGAGGAAGCCCAATGGGTCAACCAAAAACGGCCCCTCTCCGATCCGGAACTTCATCAACTCCGTGGCCCGCTCAGTTCAAACAGCACTCGCCCCGCGCGCGCCCAAACACCCGCGCGGCCCCGCCGTCAGCCAAGGAGCCGCCACCACGGGCCTGCCACGACGAAGCAGATGAATCGCCGCGCAAGGGCCGTCCACAGTACGCCCATCCAAGAAAGGCGAAGTGCTCCTCATGCAGAAGTGGGGTTTCATCAAAGGAACCTCACACGTCTCAGAAGAAGCCCGACGTCAGTACACGAAAACCTTCGACAAGCCACTCTCCGCGGAACAAATTGAAGCGGTGCGGGAGCTCTTCCCCGACTACGAGGCCATCCCCGACTCTGAACTCCTGGACGCGACACTCATCAACTGCGGCTCCTCGACTGATGCGGTGATCGAGGCCTTCTAAGCCTCTCGCCGCTCGTTTGAAGGTTGCCCAACTTCAGAAATGGATGTAAACACACCAATTCAGTGCTGGAACGTACGCGGATTAAATGCTAAGTGTCGCCGCGACACGCTGCGTTCGCTGGTTGCTGATACTAATGCATCCGTTGTATGTATCCAAGAGACGAAACTGAGCTCAATTACTCAGTCCCTAATTTTTGAAATGCTAGGATCGGATTTTTCGGACTACTCCTTTTTGCCTGCATCTAACACTCGTGGAGGCGTATTGATCGCGTGTAGGGCTCCCGAGACCTCGCTCAGGACAGTCGCTATAAACGACTTTTCAGTAACAGTGGAAATCTCACACTCAGATGGCTCCCCCTACTGGACCCTCACTTCGGTGTATGGCCCACAGGAAGAGGTGGACAAGGCACAATTCCTCGACGAATTACGGCAAATCCACGCCAATATCGACCAACCATGGTTAGTTGCAGGGGACTTCAACCTCCTCCTAAATGTGGTAGATAAGAACAACATCAACATAAACCGTCGAAGCAAGGGTCGCTTCAAGCGCCTAGTGAACGAGCTTGAACTCAAGGATATCCACCTACATGGAAGAAACTTCACTTGGAGTAATGAAAGAACCGTCCCGACGCTCGAGAAACTCGATAGAGCACTCGCGTCGGTCGAATGGGAACTCCAATTTCCTAACTGCTTCCTACAAGCACTATCCTCGGACATCTCGGATCACTGCCCCTTGCTGCTATCAACCAATATCCAGTCCTTCTTCAGGAAAAGGTTCCATTTCGAGAGCTTCTGGCCCAAGATAAGTGGTTTCAACGAAGCGGTAAAGAAAGGATGGCGGCAGGTTGGGCCGTTCTCCGAGCCTTTCCAGCAAGTGAATGAGCGGCTCCGATCCACGGCCCGTGAACTTCAAAGCTGGGGCCAAAAACGAGTGGGCCACATCAAGCTACAGCTACTCATTGCAAGAGAGGTCGTTTTGCGACTCGACATGGCTCAAGACCACAGGCCTCTCTCGCCAGAAGAAGCGAGGCTTCGAAAAGATCTCAAGAAACGAGCCCTAGGTCTAGCATCCCTGGAGCGGACAATTGCAAGACAACGCTCAAGAATGATACGGCTAGCCGAAGATGGTGCATGCACAAAGTTCTTTTATCTACATTGTAGCTACCGCAAAAAGAAGAACCGGATTGTCAGCTTGAAAGCCAATGGCACCACGGCCTATGAACACGATGCTAAAGCAGAAATCATGTTCAATCACTTCAGCACGGTGATCGGCGAAGCACAAACACGAGAACGTTCGATCAATCTTCAAGAGGTGGGACTCACTGCAGAGAATTTGGCCCACCTGGAACAACCATTCTCGGAGCAGGAGGTACTATCAGCTATCCGAGTCATGCCGCGCAACAAAGCGCCGGGCCCGGATGGCTTTACAGTGGAATTCTACTTGGCTGCTTGGGACACGATAAGAGAAGACATCATGCGGGCGATCAACGCTTTCTTCTCCGCGGACAGAAGAAGCTTCCATAAGCTTAATTCAGCGCTTATCACGCTCCTACCAAAGAAAGCAGAAGCCCAGGAAGCACAGGATTATAGGCCAATAAGCCTTATTCATAGCTTCGCCAAGATCGCTGCAAAATTAATGGCAATCAGGCTGGCGCCAGAAATGGACCGCCTAATTGATTCCAATCAGTCGGCTTTCATCCGCGGGAGATTCATACATGACAATTTCAAGCTAGTGCAGCAATCGGCCCGCCTGTTCAAGCAGAAAAAGATACCAAAAATCCTCCTAAAGCTGGACATTGCAAAAGCGTTCGACACCGTATCCTGGCCGTTTCTTCTTGAAGTACTGCGCAGCAGAGGATTCGGGCAGCGATGGTGCGATTGGATTACTCTGCTGCTATCCACTGCCACAACGAAGATCCTCCTCAATGGTGACCCGGGCATGCCAATCATGCACGCGCGTGGTCTCCGGCAGGGCGACCCGCTCTCACCGCTTAGTTCGTTCTGGTAATGGATGTGCTACAACGACTCATCACGACAGCAACGCAGCAAGCTATACTGGCACCGGCAGAAAACAGGGCAATCAAACATCAATGCTCACTATATGCTGACGATGTTATGCTGTTCGTCAAGCCCACCACGCACGGAGCACTTTTACAGTAGACCATGATACCAATAGTTTAGCGGTATCATGCATCCGATCTAACAGTCAATTTAACATGGCATTATTGTAATTACTAATGATTTGTGTAATTAATCTTGCCCGTACCCTTTGGGGTCATTAAGCTGTGCATCGTTTGGCCTGACGTTTGTTACAGCCGCCGGCGCGATGCAGGAAAACTTGCGGCAAGCCGTCGACAATCCAGCACCCTCTGTCGAGCCTTTTCATCTTCTCCCGGCCCGGCCGGCATGCATGGCCATCCGTAGATCCAACCGGTTCCTTCGCATGGCAGTCGCTGGCCAGACGACGAATCGTTCATGTCCGCACCTTCCGCCGTCAACGCAGCAGATCTTTGTAGCCGTCTGGACTCTTCGATAGTTCAATCCTCACCTCTGTAAGAGGCTCATCAGATGCGGTCCCGGTCGACATGCAGTAGTGCATTAGATTAAGTCAATCGGATGAGATAATTGTACACCTGTTAATACGCACTTGGCAAGCAAATTGAATCTTGTATACACAATCTAAATCGAGTGAAATGAAATTGATAGGCTTGTTCTTTTGATTACAAATCTACAAAAACATGGCCATTGATAAATTGATTCACGGCAGATTAGCAATTTAGAAATGACGAAGAATCATTTCAGCAAACATCAATGGTGATGTCCTTGTGACTGCCGACGAAGGGCATGCACACAACAAGGATCACGTCTGCCGTAGCAGCGAGCTCTCCATGGCAATGGCGTCTTAAGAGTTGAGACTGCAGAGGACGTGCATTTTTGTACCACGGGCATAGATGTAACACCCGAAACCGCATGCTCGTCACCTCGCCATGCCTGCGGCAAGATCCAGCAACTGCTTCCGAAGAAGATGGTCAACGATGCCGATCATGGTGAGGACAGGGATAACACTCTCCTCGACGGGCGGCGACTCGGTCGTGTTGGATGAGCCCACGACGCCGGGTCAGCAACAAGGATCAAGCAAGGGTTTCCCGTCACAAATTCCATCAGCCGCCGCCGAATGCAAACCCTAGAACGGATTAAATTGCAACCAAGAGAAAAGGAATACATAAAACTGAATAACACAACACTAGTGTTTTGACTCATCATTTTTTCTTTTCCGATAATGCCCACATGATACCTATGATACCTCTCAATGATACCCATGATACAGGTGGAACAAAAAAGTATCATGGTGATAATCTGAGCCATCTGATGAGGACAATGGATGGCATGCATTCATTTGGGTCTACCGTAAAAGACCTCGCACGCAAGACCTGACGGCCACGCGGGCAATTCTTGATCTCTTCGGGGATGCATCAGGACTCAGGACCAACCTGAGCAAGTGCACGGCGGCACCAATTTGCTGCACGGAGGAACAAACAGAATTACTTGGCACAATCCTGCCTTGCAACATCTCGGACTTCCCAATCAAATATCTGGGAATGCCTCTATCAACAGGAAGGCTAAAGAAGGCTCACCTCCAACCGTTCGCAGACAAGATGGCGGGCATGCTGCCAACATGGAAGGCTAAGCTCCTACCCAAATCTGGAAGACTAGAGCTGGTAAAAACGGCAATGTCTGCATCACCAATATACCCGATGATATCCATCATGATGCCAACATGGCTAATCAAAATTTACGACAAGCTGCGACGAGGGTTCCTCTGGGCAGCAGCAGCGCAAGCAACAGGAGGACAATGTATGGTGGCTTGGCCTGCGTGCACACGCCCAAAGGATCTTGGAGGCCTTGGGATCCTTGACCTCAAAAGGGCAAACATGGCGTTGCAAACGCGATGGCTCTGGTTTCAGAGGACAGATACAACCAAGCCGTGGGCAGGACTGGAGATGACTGTCGACAAAGATGTGCGAGCTCTGTTCGAGACATCGATCTCAGTTGAAATCGGAAATGGAGCCTCAACCTTATTCTGGACTGACCGGTGGCTTGATGGCCACACTCTGCAACACGCAGCACCTGACCTGTTCATGATCATCAACAAGCAAGCTACCAAGAATCGGACAGTCCGTGATGCGCTACAAGACAGGACATGGATCAAAGACATCACCGGGGGAGTCACAGTCCCTGCATTAGTACAATACATTAAGATCTGGATCAGGCTACGCGATGTCAATCTGTCGCCGGACGCGCCTGACGTCGTGCGTTGGCGGTGGACGCCCGACGGAAACTTCTCCAGCAAATCGGCATACCGGCTGACGTTCCAAGGCTCAACAGCACTGCACGGGTCCGATTGCATATGGAACACGTGGTGCCCAACAAAGGTCCAACTGTTCGCCTGGCTGGTGAATCGAGGACGTCTCTGGACCTTAGATCGACGGCGCCGCCACGAACTGCAAGAAGATGATACCTGCATACTCTGCGACCAAGAACCGGAAACCACGAACCATTTGCTGCTGCAGTGCAACTACTCAAAACAGATATGGTGGCACACGTTATCATCGATGAACGTCCCATGCTCCTTTCCGGACGCGGAAGAAACCTGGGTGGACTGGTGGCTACGTCAGCGGCAAGGAATGCCCAAGAAGATGAGCAAAGGAATGCACACATTAATTATGTTGACATCCTGGATGCTCTGGAAGCAGCGGAACGCACGAATCTTCGATAACAAAGCTGCGACAGTGCAAGAAATGCAAGACATGATTAAGAGTGAGGTGGACTTTTGGATCGCGGCCGGGGCAAAGAAACGAGACTACCGTAGTCATAGTCCCGTTTTTCCTTCCTAGGTAGTCTCTGTTAAGTACCCAATCAATTACAACCTGTAAGAGCGTTCGGCAAGCATAGCCTTGTGCGAGGCTAGCACAATGTAATCTGTAACAACTCTTCTTCTTAATAGAAAGATGCGCATGAAGCGTCTCCGCTTTTCGCAGGATCGAGTCAGTCAAACGCTGATAAACAAACGCAACAGTACAACATATAAAAAGCACAAATTAAGTCTTTAAGTGATTACATTAATCCATTTAAAACATAGAGTCGCACAGCGGAAATAAACGGTACAAGTCCAAGCTAGTAGAAATACAGGCGCACGCGCTCACGATACAATAAGAACCCGCATCCAAAGCCATGAAGATGCGGACTCGGGAGGAGATCACTCCTCAGTCTCCCAGTGGGCTGTCCAACCAAAGGGAAGCTGACCATCCCACTGTCCACCTCCACCCGTAGAGTCGGGGATAAAAGTGCTACCTGCAATCAAATCATAAAGAGCCAAACCCTGAGCAACTAATACTCAGCAAGACTTACCCGTCAAAAGGCTAACTACAGCCGACTCCTAATATGCAAGGCTACAAAAGGGTGGCTGACTCGATAGCATAAAACCGCACTAATTACTTGGTCCTTACTTTCAAATTTTAGTTTCAAGTTAAGTACTTATCAAATAAAGCAGTGTGCATATAGCTAAAACAGATATAAGTAACAATACATCAGATCACCAATATAGCAGTAATGAGATATAATGAATATAAGTACTAGTCATCATCATCAATCATATCACACTACGAGGTGGCGCACTGAACAAGGTTGCTCTTGACCGAGAGCGGCGGCATCGATGTACATCCTGCAGGAGAAAAACTTGACCACACGCCGCACGCGCGTAAAGTCGCATGCAGCAACCGTTCGCAAAGGTCCCCCTAGAGCTGGCTGGGTCTCACACCTCCCGAGAAAGGCCTTCCTGCACGGTCCCCGTCCCAGACGTACGCCCCGATTGGGAAGCATCCTTTCTCTCCCGAATACCATGATAGAAAGTGCAAGTATCCGCAAGACACCAGGGCAATCTAAGCTACTAAGTTTATTAGGCCCATAAAAACACTAGCATGTGATCAGTACGTTCGAACTTGCTCAATAGGGCCAACAACGAACGGTCCTTAATCGACACAGACGGGGCTACACCACCGTGAAGGCCCAGCCTTCTCCAACCATCCTACACAAACAATTCCCCGTCCGGTCTCAACAAATCCTAAATCCATCTAGTACAATCCAGGGTAATTCCTAACTCTCGAGTGGGACCTACCACTCGACTTCTACCGTTCGTTAGTCCCTAAGCATAGCAAGTTCTAACGCAACCTAGACCATATCTACAATAATAGGACACAAGGTAGGATATGGAAGGGTAATCCTAATGCAGTTCTAAGGCTTCACATCAATTCCTAATAAACCTAATGCACAATCAATTACTAGCCCCAATCAAGTGAGAAAGTAAAAAATCCTAAATAGGGAGGCATGCACCGGGGCTTGCCTGGCTCATGAGCGTAGCTAACAGGGTCAGCGGGGTCAGTGACCTGCTGCGGCGGCTCCTCCTGCACCTCATGGGTTTGCTCCTCCGGCAGCTGGAAGTCGAGCGGCTCCGGAGTCGTCTCTGTCACTACACGTTATGACAAGGAATAATGCAAAGTTAGATGCAAGAATATGATGCAGTTAAAGATTTAATTGCTTGATAGGACAGTCATTTATACTGTAAGTGCAAATGATTAACTTTGTTAATTAATTTCGTCTGGAGTATTTCCTTCATTAACTTTTAATTAAATTCACCATTAATCGACTTGGGTAGGTTAAATGAATAATGTGATTTCAAAAATTAATTTATGTCCAGTGGCATTTTTATGGTGAAATCCACCACTGAAAGTAATTTACTGCGAAGTTTGATGATTTTTTTCCTTACAGATTATTTATAATAATTTAAACACTGCAGGAAAGATTTAAATTATCGGAAAATAATTAAGTAAACTATGACAGTGGAAAAATGCTCTGTAGGTGCGTTAACAGTAGCTTAACAGGCATGCAATAGTTTGTGATTTATGGAGCAACAGATAATTATTTATGATTTAAACAAGATCTGAACAAGAGTATTTTTACAGAAAACAGAGAACGTGATTTGCATGATTTGACGTTTTTCCTGGATAGATCTGAATGTGTGGAACCCAACAAAATTGGATTTACATTTTTCTGATGAGTATTTATTTTTCTATAGATTTTTTTACGTTTCTGTGAATTTCTGGAAATTAAAGAAATCGGTAAATCCTGGAAAAAGGAAATGGGCTCGGTAGGGTGTGGATCTGGGCTGGGTGGGTTGGATCTGGACCGGGTCTCGGCCCAGCGTCCACTGCGCACGCGCGCACGACGCGCATGGCGCGGCGGCGGCGACATGGTCGCCGTTCCGGTGACGGAAGTGGGGGAGAAGGTTGAGGCGCGGGCTCGGAAGGCTCACCTCGGTGGCGCGGTTCGCGGTGGGGAGCAGGGCGACGACGAGGCGGGCTGGGAAGCGGCCGGCGACGAGGCGACGGACGGCGGCGATGGCGACGACGGCGTTCCGGTGGGTGGAAGCGTCGAGGGAAGGAGATGGCGCGCGCACCAGCTTCACGGGGATGACGTGCACCACCGGGACCAGCAGGTTGACGACGAGGTGGCTGGAAGAGTGGTCGGAGCGGAGAGCTTCCCGCGGCGGAGGAATCCGGCGATGGGGAAAACTCCAAGTCCGGCGACTCGGCTACGACAGGAGGTAAAGGGTGAGGTTGAGGACGTGCGCAACTGAGCTGAGCAGCTGGGGGCGCGAGGAATCGAGCTCAAGCTCACCGTGGTCGCCGGAATCGACGGCGAGGTCGAGGAAACTCAACCTCCGGCCATGGTGGCAATGTCGCTCTTTCTCTCGGCTTGGTGCGCGGAGGGGGAACGAGGGAGCTGGCGCGAGCTTCACGCCATCCTTGCGCTCCTTCTCACGCGGTGGCCTGCACGGAGTCGCGCGGAGACGGCCGCGGCAGTGAGTGCGAGCTGGCTCGGCGGCAATAGCGCGGCGACTAGGGCGGGGAGAGCTCGGGAGCGTACTGGAGAGGAGGAGTGGAGTGGGGAATGGGCGGCTTCCGACCGGGGAGGGGGACAAAAGGGCGGTCGGAGCGGGGAAGCGGGCCAGGGCGCCGCGGCGTCGCGCCGTACGCCGGCGTCCACGCGGCGCGCGACGTCGGGCGAGCGCAGTGAGACGAGGGAGGCTGACATGCGGGCCCCACGGCATCTTTCTTTTTCCCGGAATTATTCAAACTGAGATTTCCCCAATCTTTAGCGCTCGATTTGAACTAGCAATTGAACTCCAAAAATTGTAAAACCGATTGCATTCGAAAGCCCATGAAATTCTCTTTCCAGTGACATAACATGCACATCTCAATTCGAAATAGAATTCAAATGGCAGCTAGTCAAAGTTGGCCATTTTTGGAACTTTGGGGATTTATTTGAGCATCGAAATGAATTTCAAAAATCACTAAAAATTCTCCAAAATTCTTATTTCGTAAGGGCTATCTCCAGGAATTTTGGTTGGGTCAAGTTGTTAAAGGAATGTTTGAGTTGCTTCACAGATATGGGTTTGAACTTGTTTAAACTTTGAATTTTGAATTTTCGAATTTGGCTTGATTTCATCTTTTCTTCAGTTTGGTTTGCACGATTCTGAAATTCAGTGACACGGGGTGTCACAGCCCTCCCCCCTTAAAGGAATCTCGTCCCGAGATTAAAGAGAAGGAGGAAAAACTAATGGCGAAAGAGTGAAGAATAAGATGCAAAATATGGAACAGCTAAATAACGCACATCGGAGGTAGAAAACCAGGAAAATAGGAGTTCAAGAACTCCGCTGTCTCCCACGTGGCCTCGGCCTCAGAGTGGTTGCTCCATTGCACCTTATAGAATCTGGTAGTGCTCTTCCTGGTGACTCGGTCCTTCCGATCGACAATGCCAATAGGCTGCTCTGGGTATGTCAGATCTGGCTCAAGCTGCTCAACATCACTGACCACTCTGTCACTAGGAACCTTCAAGCACTTCTTCAGCTGTGATACATGGAACACATTGTGAACACCTGAGAGGTTGGAGGGCAACTCCAATCTATAAGCAACGGGTCCACATCTCTCAGTTATCTGGAACGGTCCAACGTATCTTGGTGCTAATTTGCCCCTGACACCAAACCGACGTACACCCTTCATGGGAGAGACACGAAGATATATGTGGTCGCCAACTGCAAACACCAACGGTCGGCGTCTTCTGTCAGCATAGCTCTTCTATCGAGACTTGGCTGCTCTCAAGTTGGACTGAATGCGGCGAACAGTCTCCTCTGCTGCTGCCACTAAATCTGGTGGCATGCCTGGCAAATCATCTGGAAACACATCGGAGTACTCACGCACCACAGGTATTGTAGCATCCCGCCTCAAATCAATGAGGGGTTTGCTAACCAGGATCTTAATCAGGGAATACTTGACGAAGCAAGTATGCATAGACCACACACATAAGCATACGAAAAATAATTTTACATTAAGTTCAAATATTACATTGGTTCCATAATTAACATAAGATTTCCAGTTCGAAGTTCGATTTATTTTACATAAAAGGGGTTCGAAATTCGATTACAAACACGAGCGGAAGCGAAACACACGACGATACATATATACAATGAAACCATGTCCGGCCCGTAGACATGATCTCAATCACCTTGCTCCTGACGGGGAGAAGAGGGAACCCACTCAATGGACCAATCCTTGGGCGGTTCTCCCTCCCACACTACTTTACCGCAACACCCGCAGAAGTTGCAATCAGGGATACCTGCAGTAAGGTTTTAAACAACGAAACCCTGAGCAACTAATACTCAGCAAGTCTTACCCGTCAAATTGGCCATCTAAGACCGACTTCTATTATGCAGGGGGTTGACCAGGGGTGAAATCTAATTGCAAAAACGGCACTAATAATTGATCCTTATTTTCATATTTTAGCCAGTTTAAAAGGGTTTTTGCATAAATATAAATATTAGCAACCTAACTAAGCAATACATGGTTGCAATACAATTAATTGAAGTACAATAACATATAAACATCATCATGTGCACTTCTTACTACGATGTGACACAGTGAACAAGTGGTACTCAATAACCGCGAGGGACGGCGATTCGAATCGATTCACACCTGCAGGCGAAACCCTAATACACGACGTACGCTACTCGAAGGAGTTACGCACGGCAACCTTTTACAAGACATCATAAAGCCGGTCCGAGTGTCACCTCTCCCGAGTACACGTCTCTCCACGCGATAGCCACGCCGGGTCTAACCGTGGTTCGCCCGTGCACCCTCCCTTCAAACACATACCCACAACCACCATACCATCTTCATCACCAAAAGAGAGGTGGGGCCCCGTCCAACAATATAACATCGAGCTACTAAGTTTACTAGTTCCCATTCTCCTAGCATGCATCCGGTACTGTTCAAACTTGCTCAGCGGGGCCACAACGAACGGTCCTCAACCGACACAAACGGGGCTATGGCGAACAAGGCGAGCCTTGTCACCTCAACCTACACATGAACTTCCCCGTTCGGTCTCAAATTCATTACCATCATCATGTGAGAACATAAAGTAAATACGACCCCACTTACACCGAGCGGTCTCCATACCACTCGATTTTCTACCGATGATACAACCCTATTAAGCATAGCGGTGTCTATCACGTGGCTGCATGAAACTGAACCCACCCATAGGAGCATGTAAATTAAATGCAACTACGGTTCCATAAAACTCCTAAAACGTAAATGCACAATTCATGACTCCATATATAGTGATAAAAGGGAAAATCTTTTAAATCAGGGTGAGATGCACCGGGGCTTGCCTTGGGGCTGGTGGTTAGCACACTCAAGCACGTTCAGGTCAGCGCCGGTCTCCTCGGCCACGATCTCCAAATCCTCGAGTCCGGCGTCGGTTCCTAAATGAATGCAACAATATAAACACAATCAAAGATAGTTCATGGAACTTCCTTGACAAAATGATATGGTGATGCTATGATGCAAATGCAACACGCTGGCAGGGTCATTCATCAAGTTTTTGCAGTTTGATCCCAAGTGATTTATACAATTACTTTGGATTTAGGAATTTCCTTACGCGTAAAAGAGATCCTCTTCTAAAATCTTTAAAAAGGGTTCTGGAAGATCTAAAAATTACATTGGTATTTTTATTTAGCATCATCCTCCTAGGTACAGTAACATATCCAAAATTTGGTGCAAAAAGGTGCAGGAATAAAATCAATAAAAAGATTTTCCTAGCAACTGCAAAATGCAATTACTCCTAAAAGAAGATGCATTTCAAGATACCACTTGGTGGGATGTTCAGTGAACCTATTAGGAGTGTGCATGCCAAAATTTAGAAATTTTGCACTTACAGATCTTTTTATATAAATTATTTCCTGATTCTATTCTTCGAATTTTATAAAATTAATTGCGACGAATTCAGATGTTTATGTTGTGCCACTGGATAGGTCTCATTTCAAGGATTCCAGAACATTTGAGTTTGCATTTTTACGATTTTTCTACGAATTTCTATCGAATTTAGAAGTTTGACCAAAATCTGAGAAAATCAGATAAAAAGAAAAAAAAGGGGAAAACTGTGTCTTTGCCGACGCCGCGCACGACGCCGCCACTAGCATGGTGGCTGTTCCGGCGAAACGACGGCGAGCCGAGGTGAACATCAAGCACGAGCGTGCTCAGGGCGTCACGACGACTCGGAAACGGGGCTAGGTGCACGGGGAAAGGTCTCGTGAGGTCATCGACGGTGAGGGTGGCGGCGGCGGCGATGGCGCGGCCGCGTCCCGGTCGCCGGAGTGGCGGAAAAGGAGAACTAACGCGCGCACGAGCATCCACGGGGTCAGGGGATTCTCACCGTGCAACACGTCGACGGGGAGGAGCTTCAGAAGGCGGAGTTCGTCGGGGAGGGGCGGAGGTCCGATGAACGGCGGCGGAGAAGAAGGTGATTTTCGGCGAGGTCTCTGCATAAACAGCGTCGAGGTCACGCCGGTGAGTGCGTAGGGAGATGAGGTACTCGTGTGCGCGATTAATTGAAACTCGGCTCACCGAGGAGGGAGAAATCGACGTCGACGGTGAGCTTGATCAAATTCCGGCCATGACCGATTCTCGGTCGATTAGCTCTCCACGCTCGGGGAACGGCTTCACCGGTGTGGGCAGCAGCTCAAGGAAGTCTTTGCGCGCACTTTCGCTGCTGGCGGCTCGATCGGACGCGGGGAGGAAATGAGAGGCGGCGCGAGCTCGGTCGACGACGATGACAGCCGGTGGCGGAGGAGAAACAAGCGCGACGACTCGACCGAGGACTCGGGGAAGGAGAGGATATGAGCGAGGACGATGTTAGGCACGATCGTACGACGAGGACGACGCTCACAGTGGCCGGAATGGGCAGTGAGAGAGGAAGGTGTCGCCGGCGGCGACACATGGAGGCTACAGTGCCATTTGGTAATTTTTCGAATTTCAGTGATTTTCCTCGGTTTGAACTGATTTGATTCAAATTCGATCTTCCCGAGCTCCAAAAATCACCAAAAACTCAGGTTTGGAAGATTTCAGTGATAGGAACAACTTTGTCAATTGGCACTTCTGCTAAATCGGCTTGGATTTCAAATTAAAATTCATTCAAAGCTTAAGTTTGAAAAAGGTTCATGCATTTAATTGGGCTTCAAGATTTTTGCAGAAAAATTCCCAAAAATATCCAAAATTCTCTTTTAACCCCTGGATGCTGAGGAATTTTTCATTTGGGTCCACTTGTATAGAAAATTTTAAAGTTGTAGATCAAAAGCTGGTTTGGATGAAATTTATCCAATTCGAAGTGATTTTGAATTCCTTTTCATTTATCTTTGATTTCTCTTGATCATTTTCACTAATTGAGATTAGTAACTTGATTAGGGACTAAATTTGAGTGGGATGTTACAGGTATCATATCCAGACTCTTGCCAACGGCCTGGTGCACTGACGGTCGCGATGGGGCCAACAAAAATAGCTGAAGAGTGGCCTTGCCATGCATAGGAGAATCCAAGTGAACAAGATGGAGAGAAGTATCAAGTACAGTCTTCTGGACCCTCATCCAGCCCATACTAAGTATCACATCTAAACCCTGACCATCCAACACAATAAGATGGGTCGGGTAGATCTGTCCAGCAAGGTCAATAGGAGTATTACGCACTATCTGCCTCGTCATAATGCGGCCTCCTGGTGTACTGATCATGTACGGAGTCTCCAAGGAAGAAATCACAAGACCAAGTCGTCGAGTACAAGCTAAACTGACGAACTCATGTGTCGCACCTGAATCAAACAAGATAACCACGGGCTCGTGACGCATAGAAAACGTACCAGCTAGAACCTGCTCACCCTCTGGAACATCCTCTGTAGTGGTGTAGTTAACGCGCCCAGTCTTGACTGGCGCGTTCCTGCCCTGCTGGCGCTGCTGTCCTGCTGCCTGAACTGGAGCCTTCTGCGCGTTGTTCTGCCTCGGTGCTGCGCGGGCAGTCACGCGCGAAGTGCCCCACCTGCCCACAGTTGTAGCACGGGAAACCTCTGCCTGCCTGCTGCTGCGGCTGCTGCGAGCGCTGCTGCTGCTGACGCTGCTGCTGCTGTGGCTGTCTCTGAGCAAACTGCTGCTGCGGCTGAGGCGGGCGCTGGTACTGGGGAGGTGCAAGGTACCTCTGTCCACTGGGAGCGGTGTACACAAGGCGTGGCCTGGCTGAAGTGCTGCCAGACGGTGGTGCCACAGCCTTCCTCTTCCTCTTGTCGTCCTGGTGTGCCCTGATGGCATTCTCCATCACTATCGCTGCACTGACAAGCTCGTCAAAGGTACCACCGGCGTTCAGGACAAGCTAGGACTGAAGCTTGGTAGACAAGCCTCTCAAGAAACACGCCTTCCGCTTGGCGGGCGTGTCTACCTGGTCTGGAGCAAACTGGGCCAGGTGGTTGAACACCTGGGCGTAGTCGAACACGTTCCTGCCTCCCTGCCTGAGGTCCAGGAACTCTCTGAGCTTCCGCTGCATGATGCCAGGCGGAATGTGGAACGAGCGAAAGGCCTCTCTGAACTGTGCCCAAGTCAACTGCTAACCGGCCGGAAGAGTGGCAAGGTGAGCTGCCCACCATCCTCCAGTCGACCCCTGAAGCTGCTGCGCTGCGAACAGTGTCTTCTGCACCTCTGTCCAGGCAGGAAGGAGCCCAAACTTGGACTCCACAGTGCGCAGCCAGGACTCCGCCTCCATCGGGTCAGTAGACCCAGAAAAGACAGGCGGGTGAGTGGCCAGAAAGTCTGCGTAGGTGCAGCATGGCTGTGGACCCCAACAGTTGCCACCCTGCTGGGTGACGGCCTGAACGAGAGTCCTGAGCAGCTCTGTTTGGTTGTGCATCGCCTCCGCCAGTGTGCGCTCAGGCGGCGGGGGTGGCGGACGACGCGGCGGCATCCTGCCAATTAAACATTATCACCGTTAGCTCCAGGATACAAAGATATTCAATATGGCAGAATTGAAATGCAAGAAAAGCCATAAGCATCCATAGAGAGAGTTTGTAAGAAAAATCCCACAAACCGCTCCAAACAGAACAACCATGCTAAATAAAATTAGAACATGGTAAAGGACTTCTGGAGAATTGTAGCAAGTAGCTACATGAAGCCTTTCACGCACAAACACAGGTGCAACGGTTCTTCAAAGCAACAGACTGCAATCTGTCTTGACTGCGAGCAGCAGTCACAAAAACGAAAACTGGCACTTCTGGAGACGTCAAACGAGAAAAGTCAGAACACGAAACTTGCAGATAACTTCAAGATCTTTCCATCGAGTGCTCAAACTCCTCCAACGAATAACCAGAACTGGAGATATCGATTTTTGAAGTTGGTGGACAGATTCTGGAAAACGGGTCGAGGCTGAAATTTGGTTTCATTTGGTTGACGGATTTGGAGAGGATACTGACAGAATCGAATTTGGAACTATGAAGCAACATTTTAGTTCATGATATAAGCTTTCCAGAATGTCTTGTTTCATCGCATTTGGTTAAGCGGTTTGTGAGTTACGAATTTTTGAAGTTAGCTTGTCAGTCTGAAATTTCTGTTGATCTGAATTTTGTTGGAGCATTTTAATTGATGATGCAATGTATGCTCGTCCTGCACGTCCTCACAAAATAAAAAGGTGCCCAAGTATAGCAGGCCGTATACAGTGGTGGTAACAACTTCGCACTCACAAACGTTTCTACACGATCTACGCGCGAGTTAGTGTACCTGCAGAAAACCACACAACGTCACCTCAACCAACCTACACAGGTGACGTAGCTCATCAAAATGTAATACATGGCCCAATAACATATCCTCACCATCCTCAACTCCTCGTGAACTCGATGGCTCACGGAACAGAACAAACTCCGCCACCAATATCCAAATCCAGCGCCATGTAGTTCCTTACCTTCTTACCTGGTCGTCGGTGCGTCGTTACAGAAAATAACAATCAACTCCTATTACCACCTGATTACTCTAACATCCTTATAATGGGCTTTTCGTTCCTCACACGTACGTGGTTAGATTTTTGAAAATAGGCCGTTTATATGATGTACTGTCCCAACACGGCTCTGGTACCAGCTGAAGCGTCTCCGCTTTTCGCAGGATCGAGTCAGTCAAGCGCTGATGAACAGACGCAACAGTACAACATATAAAAAGCACAAATTAAGTCTTTAAGTGATTACATTAATCCATTTAAAACAAAGAGTCGCACAGCGGAAATAAACGGTACAAGTACAAGTCCAAGCTAGTAGAAATACAGGCGCACGCGCTCACGATACAATAAGAACCCGCATCAAAAGCCATGAAGATGCGGACTCCGGAGTCGTCTCTGTCACTACACGTTATGACAAGGAATAATGCAAAGTTAGATGCAAGAATATGATGCAGTTAAAGATTTAATTACTTGATAGGACAGTCATTTATACTGTAAGTGCAAATAATTAACTTTGTTAATTAATTTCGTCTGGAGTATTTCCTTCATTAACTTTTAATTAAATTCACCATTAATCGACTTGGGTAGGTTAAATGAATAATGTGATTTCAAAAATTAATTTATGTCCAGTGGCATTTTTTTGGTGAAATCCACCACTGAAAGTAATTTACTGCGAAGTTTGATGATTTGTTTCCTTACAGATTATTTATAATAATTTAAACAATGCAGGAACGATTTAAATCATCGGAAAATAATTAAGTAAAATATGACAGTGGAAAAATGCTCTGTAGGTGCGTTAACAGTAGTTTAACAGGCATGCAATAGTTTGTGATTTATGGAGCAACAGATAATTATTTATGATTTAAGCAAGATCTGAACAAGAGTATTTTTACAGAAAACAGAGAACGTGATTTGCATGATTTGACGTTTTTGCTGGATAGATCTGAATGTGTGGAACCCAACAAAATTGGATTTACATTTTTATGATAAGTATTTATTTTTCTATAGATTTTTTTAAGTTTCTGTGAATTTCTAGGATTTAAAGAAATCGGTAAATCCTGGAAAAAGGAAATGGGCTCGGTAGGGTGTGGATCTGGGCTGGGTGGGTTGGATCTGGACCGGGTCTCGGCCCAGCGTCCACTGCGCACGCGCGCACGACGCGCATGGCGCGGCGGCGGCGACATGGTCGCCGTTCCGGCGACGGAAGTGGGGGAGAAGGTTGAGGCGCGGGCTCGGAAGGCTCACCTCGGTGGCGCGGTTCGCGGCGGGGAGCAGGGCGACGACGAGGCGGGCTGGGAAGCGGCCGGCGACGAGGCGGCGGACGGCGACTAGGGCGGGGAGAGCTCGGGAGCGTACTGGAGAGGAGGAGTGGAGTGGGGAATGGGCCGCTTCCGACCGGGGAGGGGGACAAAAGGGCGGTCGGAGCGGGGAAGCGGGCCACGGCGCCGCGGCGTCGCGCCGTACGCCGGCGTCGACGCGGCGCGCGACGTCGGGCGAGCGTAGTGAGACGAGGGAGGCTGAGATGCGGGCCCCACGGCATCTTTCTTTTTCCCGGAATTATTCAAACTGAGATTTCCCCAATCTTTAGCGCTCGATTTGAACTAGCAATTGAACTCCAAAAATTATAAAACCGGTTGCATTCGAAAGGTAATGAAATGCTCTTTCCAGTGACATAACATGAACATCTCAATTCAAAATATAATTCAAATGGCAGCTAGTCAAAGTTGGCCATTTTTGGAACTTTGGGGATTTATTTGAGCATCGAAATGAATTTCAAAAATCACCAAAAATTCTCCAAATTTCTTGTTTCGCAAGGGATATCTCCAGGAATTTTGGTTGGGTCAAGTTGTTAAAGGATTTTTTGAGTTGCTTCGTAGATATGGGTTTGAACTTGTTTAAACTTTGAATTTCGAATTTTCGAATTTGGCTTGATTTCATCTTTTCTTCAGTTTGGTTTGCACGATTCTGAAATTCAGTGACACGGGGTGTCACAGCGCAGCTCTCCTGCGTGTTCTTGAAAAAAATTAATTCCTTGTATGTACTATATATAGCTTAGTACACGTATCAGTGCGATGAGCCTTGTGCACGTACGAACAAAGGCAAGATGGACGCGCATCGGACACGAAGAAGAGGGAGAGGGAGATTAATTAATTAGGAGTGCCGAAGGGCACGCGTACGTTAAGGGAGGACAGTGGTGTCATTTAGGGCTGGCTGCCGAGTCAGCTCGGCTCGGCTCGGCTCGGCTCAACTCACTCTAGCTCGTTAGAACATCGAGCTAACTCGACTCGGCTCATTAAGGCAAATGAGCAAAAATCTCAGCTCAGCTCGGCTCTATATGCTCACGAGCTAGCTCATTATGACTCAACGAGCTAAGGGTGAAAACACATTTTTTTCAATTGATTTTTAAAAGGAGAAAACAGCAGCACATGCATAAATAACATATATCATCACTCGTGTATGTCCATCTGTCCAAGGTAACTCAAATGTCTTAAACAAGCATTTGAATAAAGAGTTTACATGTTGCAGTCTTCAAGCAAGATGATCGCGTGTGCTCCTTTGCCGATGACGTTGCCGTGCGTAGATGTACTACACGTGGAATTGCAAGGGGTGCCGTGACTGCCCTTAATTATACGATCATGCTTCCACGCGGGTTGGGTTTTTGTAAAGAAAAATTGAGACTAGGGCCTGGGTCGGTGCTAGGTTTCTTACTCTCACGTAGCTCGTTTGGGATTGCGAGCTGCTCATGAGCTGGCTCGAGTTAGCTCGTAAAATTAACGAGCTAAAAATTTAGCTCAGCTCGTTAAAAATTAAAACGAGTCGAGCCGAGTCGAGTCAAGTTTGCTCCGAGCTGAGCTAGCTTGCGAGTTGCGAGTTTTATTGCCAGCCCTAGTGTCATTACCGCTAGCTAGCTGCAACAGCGCGCGCGGTTTCGTGGCGGTGCCGGCGCTCGCTCGCTCCTTGCATTGGCGACACGGGGATTGATCGATCAACCACTTGTCCCGAGGATGTATGAGGGGAGGCAGGATAAATTGAATGGGATCCGGCTATCGGGCTGCTGCTCCCAGTTAGCTGCACGTACCACCTTGTCGTACGTACGTACGCCCCTCCCCCGTATACATATATACATGCATGTGAGACGCGGCATGCGCTTCTGCCAGTAGTACTCCAACAATCTACAACGGCCACGAAAAGTTTAAGCTGATTAGTCTCCAACAATCCTTTGTACTAGTAGGACAACTAAGGATGGAATGTTGTCGAAAAAAGAGAAGACCAGGCTTCAAATCCTCGGATAACGGCTGCATGCATTGGGTTGTTATTGGCGTGTAATTAATCTCGAACGACGACGATACTATATACTCCTATAGTGGTTCCGGTAATATGAGGCCCTTCGCAAAAGGACAAAGGAACCGTACGTCTTCATTCGTGCCGAACAAATCAAAGAAAAGAAAGTTAAAATAACCATATATACATAGTGCTTCGCATCATGTTTCATTTCATCTCGGCCGCCTTTGATCTAGTAACATAGTACGCTCCACGCTGGAAGAACCCAACAGGCGCGTATGTGCGTTCGCTGTGTCCGCAGCGACCGACGCCATGCCCTCATGGAGCTAGTTGTCACGCCGTGCAGGCAGGCGCGCCACAGTGTTACGTACGTCCACTGGACCACACACAGAGCGAGCAGAGACGACGACGACTCACGCCCGGGGCGTCCTCGTCGCTTCCTCTTTTCTCGTCTCCCTCTCTCACGGCAGCCGAGAGAGAGAGAGAGAAAAGCCTGAGACCGCGCGCGCGAGCGAAGCAGCGCGACGACGGCGGCGGCGGCGGCACTCCCGACGACGGCATTAAGATGGAGCTCGTCTTTCTCGCCGGGCCGGCCCCCATCCATGCATTCCGCCAAACCACTTACTAGCTAAGCGCAAGGCAACGTACGTACGTTGTGATCGATGGTTTAACGCCTCAACAGTGCCGCGCACCGGTCCGGCATCTTCGATCGTCGCTCCACGCCAAAGAAATGGTGGGAGAGATCACGAACGCATGCACACTAGTCCTCAATCGATCCATCCTTTTTTTTCTTTGGCAATTAACTAAGGGACTAAATTTGCATGAATAATCATGTATACAGTTGTATCGATAGGTTCAATCCCATGCGTGAAGAAAATTTCCTGATTGAATCACTGCTCTCTTTTTTTTCCCTTTTAGGCCAGTCTCAATGGGCATTTCATCAATATTAAATAAGATGCCACATCAACAAAATAGATGACATGGCACATCAATTAAGATAAAAGAGGACAAGTTCCTTTCATCCTAATGAAAGAAAGTTGGCACGGTTTCATATATATGAATGGTTATTGAAAGACCCGTTGAGAGCAAAAACTTTCATCGTAACATGTCTTGACCAATCTCAATGCAAGAATTTAATATTATGCTTTACTTATGAAACCGTGAGATGAAATTATGCATTGAGAGAGCTCATCTCATTTATCATGTGAAAACTTAAATCTGATGTGGCACTCTTGAAAAGTGTAAAATGAAAGTATGCATTGAGACTGGCCTTATTGGACACGTGTGTCCTGGTTGACAAAAGGTCCCAATAAATGACTAGTGGTATTTATTTGTTTTTCTATTTACTTTTTATGTCCTTCAGTGCCACACAACAAGAATAAATAATACACACTTCTGTGAACTTCGCAGCACCTTATTTGCATGACTTAATTTGTTGCAACACAGCAGCAAATGATCCAAACAGACATCGATTGGCTCACCGGGTGACTGGTTGCCAGCCAGCTGTGTTTCCCACGTCACCGCAACACTGCCACGGCAAAATGCATGGGCAGCGCAAATTCAAATTTTGTATATTCAAATAAGACCCCAAAATGCATCCAATCAAAGTTGCTAAAGAAACTTATGAATTGTAAACATGACTATACCTGGAAGCATTTATTTATAAAGTAAAATGCATGGATGGCCATTATACTTGTCTGTCCGTGTCAATTTGGCCATCGTACTCAAGAAAGTGTAAATCGTAGCCACTAAGCTCGTTAGACCGTGCCAATACGGCCATTATCCTCATAATTCTACGTATTTGGGATGATGTGGCATACGTATGACCAAGTATGACGTCCAGCGTGGAAGTTCCATCCAGCATAGCAAATGTCTTAATTTTGGTTCTCCAAATTTATCATGTCAAATTGGAACTTTAATTGCTATAGATAAACATTCAAGTTTTGCTAGCAATAATAAATTTTTGAAACATCATGCGGCATCATTATATTCTTATATGATCAGTTATTTTCTCATAGTACTTCAGTTGTATGCTACGAAAATAGAGGCTCGATCACATCAATAAAACGACAGATGA
The DNA here is from genome assembly GCA_007726485.1 of Eragrostis curvula. Classification (NCBI taxonomy): domain Eukaryota; kingdom Viridiplantae; phylum Streptophyta; class Magnoliopsida; order Poales; family Poaceae; genus Eragrostis; species Eragrostis curvula. The sequence goes on along the minus strand of RWGY01000031.1, from coordinate 2,534,341 downwards.
GTCAGGTCAGGGGGGAAATGCAAAAGATTACTCAAAGGAAAGTCATGCTGGACTAACTCTCCACGTTGGATGACATGCCATGCTATACACATGCCACACCATTCCAAATACGTAGAATTATGAGGATAATGGCCGTATTAGTATGGTCTAACGAGCTTAGTGGCCACGATTTACACTTTCTAGAGTACGATGGCCAAATCGACACGGACGAACAAGTATAATGGCCATCCATGCATTTTACTCTTATTTATAAAACTGAAGGGCAAAAGGAAATTTTGGTAATTTTTTGAGATTTTATCAAGCCTTTAAGCATTTTAAATAATTACAAAAAAGAGGCTTGACAGTTTCCAATTTTAATTTCTGAAAACTCGGAAGGAATTCTGAAATTCTTCTTCTACCATTGTGTCCTACATATATCAATCTGCCAACACACAAAATTTGGCGAATTTTGGAGGGACTACAGGCCCACCTGTCAGCCATTCGGCACCATCGCCTCTCTCCGCCTCCATATTATGGGCGGCTATGCACACTGACATGCGGCCTCGGCGCATGTCTGCGCCACCGATGAGCACCCTGACCATCAAAACCATTGCCTTGATGTCTCTGACTCTCTCCTTGATCTCTCTGCATGCTCCCTCTCTCACATTTTCCCTCCACCACCACCATTATCGAACTAAGCTCATACTCGAGCAAGTCGTCGTTGCTCCACTGCACCCTCTAGGTCGAGTGCTCCACCAATCATCAAGCAAGAACCCATTGAGCTTACCAAGCCCTTCGTTTTCTCTCTCCCGCATTGAGCAACTTCAATCGAATATTTTGTCTCCGGAGCTGACGATCGAACCATCCATCATCGCTGCGCAACCATGTACTTAGCTTCTCTTTGTAATCTAGTGAGGTTTTTTGCATTTTCCAGTGCAAGTAGTTTGAATTTTTCCATCGCCACCGTTGTATGCATTCCAACACCTATCCATCGTCGAGATCAACCTTCCAACTTGTAAGATCAATGAACCTAGAACATGGTTCATAGGTTTTGGTGATTGTGATGTCAACATGGTCAATGAGACTAACAAGGTAATATCTCTCTGCTATCTCATATTGCCTCTTGCATGTATACCGTGATGATATGTTTGTGCTTGCTTACTTAATTATTTTCATATCATCGCTCTTTCGTGCTTGTCATAGCCTCTTGTGCATCGTATATTGAGCTATGATTTGCATGCTTGTTTACTTACCATCATGTGTGTAGTGTCCTTACAATGCTTGGATGATGCTTTATTGTGATTGAGATGCTTTACCCTTGTGTTTTGCTTCATGTCTATATGCTTTTACAAGTGGTAAATTCTTATATGCTTTCATTCGTATCTTTTACAAGTGGCATCTATTCATGCGCTCATTTCATATCTATTTAGACGCCATGATCCGAGATATAGGGTAGTCTCCTAGACTTGTCTTACTTGACAAAGTGCATGTCTCACAAGTTATTCAAATACTTGTATGCACGATTTTAGGGGGAGCCTATCCTATGTCTTGTGATTCTTGAGACTAATGTGTTTCCAAGTTTATTTATCTTTAGCTAGTTTCTTGATATGAATGATCATCGCTATTGAGATGCCATGATTTAAAGATGATCATCCACTTTGAGGTGCCATGATACTCAAATGATTTATTCTTTATGGCATTGGAAATAAATCATATCCCTGAAGGTACGCTAAGTTTTTCATTCTTGCAAGTAGGTAATGGTTTTCCTTCATTCTTGCATTATCTTTTTAGCTACCTTCCATAACATAGCTTAAAGTCCCCCATTTAACTTAATTGTTAAATTATGCATATACTTTGCCTTCCATCACATGTATGCACAAATTTAGGGGGAGTTTAGTCTATGTTATGAGGCTTCATGATTTTGATCCATATCCCATGCACAAAGGATCACTATCTATGAAGCTTCCTTGTGCTTTTAACCGTTTGCCTTGTTATATCTTTTTGGTGCTTAATATCAAAGGGGGAGAAATATCCACCAAAGCAATTAGTTGCGAAACAAGAAGAGACATGAGGCACGATTAGGGAGAACATGTTCAAGGGGAGAAGTACTTGCAACCATGGAGTAAAGCTACAATAAAGAAGACGAGGTATGAGCAAAGTTATTCTATGTTGTCAATACATCCTAGGCAAGTAGTTGTGCTTCATTCAATTTATTATCTCTTGCTTTGGTTGTGTTGCCATCAATCACTAAAAAGGGGGAGATTGTAAGATCAATAAACCTAGAGCATGGTTCATAGGTTTTGGTGATTGATGTCAACATGGTCAATGAGACTAACAAGGTTTGCTAGTGTCCAAGATGTTTAGTCTCATAATTGGAGTGCCAACACCTCAAAGGTTGTAAGGAAGTTGGTGTTGAGGAGAAGTGAACATGAGGAGTACTCTATGAGGTGACTACTACACACATGAGGTAAGAGACAAAGGTAAGTATGCCATGTGTTCCTCTATGTATCTTATACCTTGACATGCTATTGATCATCATGTTAGTATTGTCTTATATCCATGATGATCTTGTCTCTTATGTGATGACGGCTTGTATGTGCTTATTCATGTATACTATATCTTGTCATCATGTTGGCATGTCATGTGTTCTTGCTTACATATCATTCACCATGACATGCATGTTCATCATATATTCATCATGTAGCTTGCCTTCATATTCCTATATTATGACGATGTTATTGTGCTAGTTTTAGTTACATATCTTATGCACATTATATGATGATTCAGTCGAGTTGTCCTTTATGACAACGAGATCATTGTGACTAACATTTGTGGATGAAGGAAAGGTTTTCATATGGTCATATGATCAGAAGAATTGTTTGAGCAACAACAATCTTCTATCTACATCCCGGTGATTGATTGCCTCGACGGTTGATGACGACAAGGATCATTGGTCTTGATGGAGGTCGTGGTTGAGGAGATGGATCAAGGCTAAGGACATGCTAGAACCAAGCAAGTGTTGGCTTGGTGTAGATGTAGGCTTGAGTCCATAGAAAAAATCGGACTATCAAGGGGGATCGAGTCGTTTCTCTTAGGTCGCACTAGTGGTAGAGGTATGTGGATGCTCATAGAGTCTCTCAAGCACTAGGGTGACAGCTGAGGTGAAGAGGAACCAAGTTTGTTGAAGAACCGAAGCCGAGACGAAGAGAGGAATGCATTGGACTCGTCTCATGAGTTTGAGGATTGATCAGATGGTGATGAGCTCTATATCTCTATGGAAAGTGGTAGAGCTCTTCACAAGCTTTTCAACAAGTCCAAGATCACTAAAATCAGAGTTCGAAATGAAAAGTTATGGCCGAAAAAAGAATCAGCCGATTGAATGGTCAGCATATAATACGGTGTTAATCACCGTATGATACGGTGATTAATGGTGATGAAGACACAAGTTTCTCGACAGAAAAGAGATAGATTCACCGCATAATACGGTGGTAATCACCGCATGATACGGTGGTATCACCGTATAGTTTCCAGAGACTCCGGATTTCGCGGGAAGCAGAAAAGTTTAAGTCACCGTATTATACGATGATGGTCACCGAATCATACGGTGATCATATGAGATTGAAGATGACAGAACTGGAGATCTGCCCAACATGAAATGTGTAGACAATTTCATGAGCTTTCCGTGGATAGGTAGAACGCCTTCATCGGATGCTGGAGCTGAGAGTTATGACCAAAACACTGGAGGTTGTCCATATGGAAATGACCTTTGAATGATTAAGTGGCCATATCAGCTTGAAGATATGGATGATTCTGAAGATTGCCTCAATTGCAAAGTTGTGGGGAATTTCAATAACTTTCCATTGATATATAGAATACCCCAGTCTGAGTTCGGACCAGGGAGTTATGATCGAAATACTGTAGGCTGTTTGGGAATCACCGTAGGGTCACCGCATCATGTGGTGACTATATGGTTGGATCATACGGTGACTAGGAAAATTGGGCACTTTTGAGGCAACGGCTAGTTTATGAGTGGAGGGCTATAAATAGCCGGTTGCTTGGCCCTTTGGGTTGCCTTTGGCCATTGTTACCAGTGGAAAAATATAAAGGAAGACAAGAGGATGCAAGAGAGCACTTGGGGGAAGATTTGGAGAGGAAATCTTAGTGCTTGAGAGGGTTGAGAGCATCCATACACCTCTAGGACTAGTGTGGTCATAGGGAGGCGGTCTTGGTTTGTTACCCTTGGTCTATGGCAAGGCCTAGACCGGTTAGGTGTTGGTGTTGAGAGCTTGCCAAGAGAGTGTGGAAGCCAACACAAGTTTGTACACGGTCTTGGAGCTTCCCGTGCGAAAGAAGCATCACTAGTGGAGCGTCTTTTGGACCGCATCACGTGCGGATCCTTACCTTCGGAAGAGTACCCGAAGATGCCGGCGGGACGTGCCCGTGACTTCACTCAAGGAGCGGTGGTTGGTTCCAAGTAAGAGAGCATTGCTAGGTGTGGCGTGGTGAAGCCCGTGACTTCACTCGGAGGGTGGAGTGTGCTCTTGGAAACAACACCTGCTCGAGGAGTGGAGTGTGCTCTAGAGGGGATCGCCATCGAGCTGAAGGACAGGGTGGATTCTCCGGCGGGAGTGACCCAACGTGGACTAGAGAGAGGTGCCATCCTCCCGATACCATAGAAAAAATCGATGAGCAATCTCTTACTCGTACTCTCTACTACTTGCACTTGTTATCATGTTTATGCTATATGCTTGTAGTAGATATTGTGCTTATCTTATATGATTGCTTAGCGATGGTTTTCGTGCTAGCTCCTCATTATATCTAGTGAAATACATGCTTGTACCTACTTGTGATAGCTCACACTTGCTTGATATCATATAGTGATCTTGTTATGGTTATATTGTATCTATCTAGCTATCATGATCACTAGCTTGAGCTTTCTCTTGTGTACTTATACATGCTAGTTTGCTTGTCTATCTTATCATGTACACTAGCATGTATAGGACTTGTTGAGGTTCTTTTTGTGTTACCCATATGCATGCTAGCTAGATTGGTTGATTGCCTCTATCTTATACACTAGTATGTGTAGGACTTATTGAGTTTATTGTCATATGCTAGGTCGTTCTAATATACTCATGTATGCCTTGATCCTAGCATGTACAAGTCTTAGCACATGGTTATCTTACCTTGTTCACACACTCCTAATGCACATATATTATCTTGTTATGTATCCTTTACTTGTGCAAATGGATTGAGTAGCTTCTTGAAATGCGAAAAGTTATAGTTTATGGTGTGCCTGATTCACACCCTCCTCTCGGTCACAGGGTCCTTACACAGCCCTCTTCGTCGACACCGTCAACCAAGTTGAACCTTTGTCACGACAACTTTCTGGCCACATCCACTCGATCCCAACCCGTGGTTGTTAGGATGGCGGCGGCGGCACTTAATTACTTTTGAATTTCAGCAGTGGCCGCTCATACTTAAAAAATAAATGAGTGCACATGCCCCCCCCCCCCCCTCCCTCCCCTCATCCCTCCTCAATTAACGTATTATATAAATTTTTGTTAATCTAAATAATATGTTGCCATGATTATTTGAGTGGATATGTCACGGTGCATGGAACTATGGTTACATTTGTTTGTTTAGATCTTACAGTTAAAAGAGGAGACGAATCCATTGAAAGGTCCTTTAAGGTATCATAGAAAGAAGGATATTTAATCTAGTATTATTATGAAATTTGGATGGACCGCATATGTAGTTTCTAAGGTACATTTGGAGAGCAAATTCCACATCGTTATTAGTATTTGTTTTCTCCCAAGCTCTTTTTTATTTTATTTTTTGATCAAGTACTTCTCTTTATCAATCACTCATCACAGTAATCATTTCTCAAGTCAAGTATAGTTCAGCTGCTTAAGTTTCGTGTGGTAGAATTCATCTATCGGGTTCAAGTTTTCTAACTTAGCACAGGTGTTCCATATATTTACCTCTACTCATTCGGGCGCGGCCAGGCATTCGTGGGCCCCACAAACAAGACGGTTACTTCCTTCGTCTTTTTTCTTATATAACGGTCAACCACCTCCTCCCTCGCTTCCCTCTTCAGCTTCCTCCTCCTCTCGTCTCCTCCCCAGCTGCAACCTCCCCACCTTTCCAACGCCACTGCCGGCCGCCGCCGCGTCTCGAAATGGCCGACGAGCACTTCTTCCCCGCCGGGGACTTCGCTTCCGGCCTCGGCGCCGCGCCGTTCTTCGGCTCATCCGGCCCCTACGCGCCAGCGCCGCCGCCGATGCCGCTCGACGTCGCGGCCTGCGCCGCCGCCATGGCGCCGTTCGGGATGATGCTGCCGCCGTGGGCCGCCGAGCTGCACCTCCCCGCGGACTCCGCCGCCGAAACAACCACCACTGCGGGACACTTCGACTCCGCGCTCAGCTCCCTCGTCTCCTCGCCGGCGCACGCCAGCGGCGGCGGCGCCGGCAGCGACGACGTGGCCGCCATCGGCGACCTCATAGGACGCCTCGGCAGCATCTGTAACACGGCTGCGAGCGCCAGCAACTCCTGCTACAGCACGCCGCTCAGCTCCCCGCCCCGCGGCACGTCGGCGGCGGCGGCCATGGCGTTCCGGGGATATCATCCCGGCGTCCAGCTGGCGCCGCCCCTCGAGACCACGGGCAGGCTGTCCCGGGTCGCCAGCAGCAAGTCTCTCGGCGCCGGCGCCGCCGCCAGTGCGCCGGCGTTGGAGAACGCCGAGGCGGCGGAGACGACGAGCACCAAGGCGGCCGCCGGTGAGCCGGCCAAGGGCGCCGCGCGGAAGCGCAAGGGCAAGGCCTCGTCCTCAGCCGCGGTACGGCCCAGCTGCTCTGCCCAGTGAACCCGTTGAGCTTGACATCAAGTTTCTGACTCATTGCCGTTGCAAATTTGAGTAATTTATATTCTTGGCGCAAATGCAGACGGCGGCGGCCACCAATGGGAGCCCGAAGCGGCCAAAGGTGGCTGGCGAAGACGACGACAAATGCGGCGAGGACGCCGCCGCCGGCGACGCAGCGGAGGAGAAGAAGCCGGAGCCGGTCAAGGACTACATCCATGTGAGGGCGAGGAGGGGCCAGGCCACCGATAGCCACAGCCTCGCCGAGAGGGTACGAAATTTCCTCACAATGCGCATTCACATTATTATTAACACACATGCATTCACTAGCTAACTAATCGACAGTTTAACAGCTAGTAGTACGATCTCTTGTTAATTACCTAACCTGTGTTTGCCATGTTCTTGATCACATTATCTATCGGTAGGTGAGGAGGGAGAAGATAAGCGAGCGGATGAAGCTGCTGCAGTCGCTCGTGCCCGGCTGCAACAAGGTGCGTTTGTGTTTGTGTGAACGCGACACAGCAGCGGCTGAAATTTCCATTTCCTCTGTTCAAAGGTCATACCATGCACAAATGAATATTCTATAGCACTACACATTGCATGAAAAAAAGAAGAAGATACTGGTCAGAAGTCGGAACTGTGAAAGTGTCCAAAATGTATAGGTCCTAAAAATCGGCCATATTTGCAACTGACCCAGCAATTTGTACGAACATCGTTTCATAGGGGTCTAAAATTTAGAGGGGTCTAAAAAAAAGAATCTTATTATTTAAGAGTATTAAATAAAGTTTAATTACAAAACTAACTGCAGAATCCCTGGTCTAATTCGCGAGACGAATCTAATGAGGGTAAGCAATCCGTGATTAGACGATGGTTACTGTAGCATTACTGTAGCATGACTGTAGCAAAGCATAGCTTACTTAGGCTTGTTAGATTCGTCTCGTAAAGATGTATCTGTAAAAAGATTTTGTCATTAAACTTTATTTAGTACTAGATTATCTTTGTTTAGATGCTTCTAAAATTTAGCGTTAAAAGAAACGAACAGGGACAAAAGTTGAAACTAGTGGCAGTAGTGACTTTGACCGCAGTGTAAGGCTCCTGTGGTCCAATCCATTTAAAAAAAATTGCAAAAGGTTCCAGCTTAGCTTAGCTATAGTTTGATAGTTTAATCAAAAGGGATTAGATATAAATATAATAGTGGATTGCAAGGTGGAGCGGTGGTTTCGGTGTGTTGGCGCGGGATGAGTGCCCAATTATTGCGGCTCTGACCTGAAATCCTGCAACCGCTGCCGGTGGTCAAAGTTGTATATTTGTCCTTTTTTTAGAAGAGAAAATAATTATGTTTTTTAATGGACAGATCACCGGGAAGGCGCTGATGCTGGACGAGATCATCAACTACGTGCAGTCTCTGCAGCGCCAAGTCGAGGTAGGAGGAGTAGTAATCAAATGCAGTACTAGTACTTGTTTCCCCCATTTCTAGGGGTCAAATGTGTACCAATACTGTTTCTCGATAAGAAAAAAGTGAACTAATAATAATAATCAAACGTTTGAAAACTTTCTGATTTTGGATGTGCTGTGATCAGTTTCTGTCGATGAAGCTGGCGACGATGAACCCTGAGCTGGAGGTCGACGCGCAGTACCTGCCCTCCGACAAAGACGTGAGTACTGAAACTCTGCTCCTCCTCGTTTCAGTATGAACACCTGTTGTTGAGTTAGCGATCTAGCAACGCAACGCTTGATGCTGACCCGACCTGGCTGAGAGAGCTTGTCAACTTTGCTCGCATGCCAGCACAAACATAGTACTCCTAGTACTACTGTATTGCAATGCAATGCAAGTCCAAGACAGAGACAGGCACTGACTGATCAAAGGTGATGACTAATTAATCTCCTACAACTTCAGACTATGATGCATCATGTCGACGCCGCGGCGTTCTCGTACGGCGGCGACGTGTTCGCCGGCGGAGCCTTGCCGCCGACGACGATGGAGTCGTGCACCAGCACCGCCTTCCATCCCGGCACCAGCGCGTTCGGCTGGGCGCATGATCATGACCTCCAGAGCATCGTGCACCACGACATGACCAACGGCCACGGCCAGCAGTCTCACAACCATCACGGTAACTGATCACTCACCATGTTTGAAACCTCATTCATCCGCAAAATCCATGGTAGTGGCGCCATCAATTTTCTTTGTCGACGTCTTGTTGAGGTACTAGTGGTTGTTCCTGTTGCAGGAGGACAGCAGCAGGCGGCGACAGTGAGCCACATGAAGGTGGAGCAATAATAAATGCGCGCGCCGTCGTCGCGTCTGTACATACGCCAGCATGCAGCCGCCGTACCGTACCAGCAGCACCATCGTCTGCCTCGATCGGCGGCGGCGGCCTCGCTCGGGAACGGCGACCTGCAATCATTGCCACGACAAGACCATGGCATCGCAAGCGGGGCCCACCCGCTGCCATTGGGAGAAGATCTCCGACTCGTCGTCAGCCTTTTTCTCAAGAGAGAGATGCATGGCAATACGGCATGGCATTGGCAGGGCTCCTCTTTTTTTTTTTTCCCCTTTCATTAAGGATGGATCGATGGAGCCATGATTGACTGTCATGAATGTAGTAGCTTCTGTGTAGGTCGGAAAATGGCAAAGATGAGGGCTGTACGGTGGCTGCATTGCATGGCCTAACTGTAGAAAGAGTTGTAGGGTAGCCGTTGCTGCCTGACTGCTTACCAGAGAGCCTGAAATGGCATGTACAAGTAGTAGAGTGCAGTGAAGGATCACCATCCTTTCGGTGTTCTATATATACTCAACAGTCCGACCGTGTGCCTGTGAGTACTACTACTTCCTCCGTCTATGAATATAAGGATGTGGGGGTCTTCTAATGTAAAATAGAAAATAAGATAAAAGACCCTGCTACCCCTATTAACAGTACAACTGCAGCACGGATGAGTGGATGGGGATTGGGGAGGCTATGGCTTGCTGTGTCGTTTCTTGCGGGCCCTGAGTAGCTGCAGCAGCACGTGAGGCTAGGAACTCCTCCCAGGTCCTTGTATTTGTGGACAAATGCAAACCTATTTAGGTCCTTATATTACTGGACAGAGGAAGTACCTCCGTTTTTTGTTTGATGTCATCCGAACAATCTACGCAGTTCAAATTTGGCTTAAAATTGATGTCCAAACGTCATCATTTTAAAATCGGAGGTAGACCATCCTTCGTAAGAACGAGTCGCCGTACTGATTGCTGGTTAATCGTGCACGCATGATCTCGCCGCCTCTTTCGAGAAACTACTGCTCGGTCACTGCATATATATGCCGGGGCACTCATCCATCCATGACTTAACCGTGTCTGAAACCATGCACGGTCTCGCAAAAGTACCTCTGACCGTTATAGATTTTCGGGTATTAATAAGATGTGTGTAAGCACTGTTTCCTAGGCTAAAAAATTGCATACAGTACAAACATGGAACACGCGCTGTCATTGATGTTGATGAGCGGCATCTCGATCGGAAATAATGCAGCTCAAGAAATCCCTCTCCTCCTCATCATCTTTTTTTTACAGGCAATATTGGCGATTAGCGCCATTTGTTGAAAGTTTAGAACCAACATCCACCGCCACTTGCAATATCAGTGTCTGATCATGAGCTTGTCAATCGATAATCACCTCCATCCACACCACACCTGCAATGATTGAACATGGGGAGGGGTTTGTTGGCCGCCATATCTTAATCACAGCTCAAACCCACACAAAACGGTACTACTGCCTGTGGAGCTTTGTTGCGTGCGCGTGCGTGGAATCTAGCTAGCGAGAGGGAGGAGTGCTCTTTCTTGGAACCCAGCTGGCGCGTGGGCCCCACATCGGGGTCGCAGCTGACATGGGAGGAGAAGTACTTGCTGCTGGCTGGCAGTCCCAGAGAAGCGTTAAACATGCGCCGTTTTTGGACCTACTAATATAATCTCTCTCTCTCTCGCTGTAACTCTTGTTGTTTTGCGAGGCTCGCCTTTTCTCCTCCTAGTAGGTTGCACGAGGTCGGTGTGTGATGTGACAGTGCGTGCCATCGCGACCTCTGTTTTGGCTGGTCATTTCATCAACCTACGTGCTCTGCTTTTTGCCTGCTTTGTGCAGACATGGAGTCGGTGAGTACCACTCGGACCAACTCTAGTTCGAGAGAGAGAGAAAGAGAGCAATGGTTGACAATCTTGACGTAAATTGCCAATAGCAGAGTGAGCGAGCGACAACAGTCCTGTCATATGTGATGTGTTTCCTGCATTGGATAGAAAAAAGGAAAAAGGCTGGCAAACAAAGCCGAACACAAGGATTCGGCCGTTCGCGGGGCCAGATTGGAAGATTTGGAAGGTTCGGTCAAAGGATGCAAGGATATGGTAATCTATGCTGGCATCAGTTGGTCTGTATAATATATAATAACTTTCAGAAGAGTGTTGTTCCGATCCAGACACTGAAGACTCTAACAAAAATCTTACCCACCGATTCTCATCGATCTGAGTCTTGTTTTCAGTGATGATGAGCGACAACCACTGTAAGCGAATTCCCTTCGAAACATACAAAACCATTTTTTCACCTTAACCTCTGAACAATTATTGATTTCACAGATGATATCTTCGATCAGATTTTTTTTGGGCCTTATCTCAGGAGCCAACAGTTTGGCAACTCTTTGCATCTGGCGTGCAGAAAATAAAAGGATTCTCCATAACACACCTTTCTTGCTTTGCTCCCTGTGGATCTGTTCTTAACAATCAGAAATAAGCTTAGTTGGTACTTGCAAACAAGTGGTGGCGTGCTTATTGAAAATCTAAAGCATGCGTGACATTGCAAAGCGAAAAAAAGAAGAAGAGGAGGAAATAAGGCGTAGAAGTTTCTTATTACCTAGCTTATTTCTTCCAAGACCTAAGTCGGTCTCGATCAACGTTCTTGCCGGCACTCTTGGTTCCCTAGTTAACAGAGGATGGACTCACTTTACTACACAGAAATGCATAAACAGTGACACTACTACTAGTAGTAGTATTAAATATACGAACTAAAATCCTCCAACTTAACATGATACTCCTCTCCTCATGCAAATTATTGACTTTAGGATAGACAAGTGTTAATTCAGTTTGAACTAGCTAGCTTCTTTACCCTAACATCAATAATTCGCATCTGGAAGGGGCAATGTTAACTATCGGATGGCATGCCGACACATTGCAAGTCTTTGTGCTCTACGTCCTTCCGTCAATTTCATCACGCCAGGACAAAATTGACAAAGTCAAACACTGGTAAGGCTCACTAAAAAAATATTGTAAAAAAATACTAGTATGGCTATGTTAACTTCATCATGGGATCAAACAAACACAAGCTTCCGCATTCCAATCGCTACATGCATGCTTCAATCCAAACGACGCGCGCGTAGGAACGTGGTCCATGCACGCTACACTAGCATAGCTCCATGTACGTGACCGAGCTTAACTAGGTTGTAGCTAGAGCTGTAGCTAGGGTTTCCATTCATCGATGCTGGGGAACACAGGAGGCTGCACTGAACGCACAGTCTTCTCATTAACGGCCATGTCGCGCCGTGTTCGTCGTCGTCTTCCTCGCGCGCTGCTGCGTGACCGATGCGTCATGTCGCTTCGCGTACTGTTCATGCGCTCGACCCTGGCCGGGCTCGATCGTCGCCTTGCCAGCGGCCGTCGCTCTGCACATTCTTCGCCAGCAGGAGTAAATTTCTGGCCCCCTTCCGATCATTCTCTCGTGATGGTAAAAACCAGAACCGGGTAGAACATGGATGGATAGGTATCTAGGACAGAGATATTTCCACATGGATATTCATGATTGTTAGCGACGAGAGCAAGGGGCGCGAACATTGTACGGTCGTCCATGGTCGTTCTATTCCCTTCGTTTTTAATTATATGACGCAATTGACTTTTTTGTTAAACTTTGACCAACAATATATATAAAAATAATTAGTTACTTAACGTGAAATGTATATTGTTAGATCTATCATCAAAAGCACTTTAAGATTAACTTATATATTTAGCTATTTGCATAAATATTGATGAATAAGACGAATGATCAAAGTAACGAAAAAAAGTCAACGGTGTCATATATTAAAAAACGGAGGGAGTAACATTTATCGCATTGATTGTTCCCTCTGCCTTGCGATGATATAGCATCTCTCGACTTGCTGGTCCATGGACCTTTGCTGTTTTCTGTTTATACTAGATGGTAGGTCATCAATCAGTAAGTAAAACAGAGAATGGCTCTGTCCGAGCAACGCCACAGTATAAGAGCAAGTATAGTAGGCACGATGAAGCCGGCGCAAACCAATCAGAGCAGGGGAGAGAACGGGCGCGGGCGTCTCACGACGCGCCCGCTCGACGCCGGCGCAACGCTCAAGCGCAGCTCTCATTCGCTGAACGATCAGCAGGGCATTAACTTTTGGCGGGACCCATCACAAAAACACTCCACTTCATCGCGTGTCGAAGCCGATTGCCGGCGAAATCATTAAACTTGCTCTAAGATGGATGATGAATGCGGCCATGCTGGGTTTGAATGCCAATGTCCATTTTAGCTAGACCCGCGAATCTAGCTGCTCCTTCAATTCCTTCGTGTAAAATCCAAGGACCACGTCATGGGGGATGGAGGGACGTCGACGCATGATTGTTTTCTTCCCCAGCAAATGAACGAGATAAAAAAAAAAACAAATTGCATTTGAGAACAACCAACTACGTACTTTGAAACTGAGGTGGTATAAAACCGCCTCCTGGTGTCAAGTTCTCATTGTTATGCGAGAGAAAATGTGAAGTACGATGCCAAAATGTCAAGTTCTCATTGTTGAACTCTGAATTCCTGCTCAATTCAAGGGAGATCACACAGTTCCTGGCTTGATTGGCCGGGCCCCCTTACGTAGGTTAGGTGTGGCGTCTCATTAATCCGACCTGTGCATGCATGCATGCACACGTAGCGCCGGCCCCGCCGGTCCTTTCGTCCGCTGCGAAGAAGGGATCGACGGCTGCCATGGCGCCCCTCCGCATGCATGCCGATCGAGTCGCCAACGTACCATGCATACAGGCACATACAGCGACGTCCGAACAAACCGCAAGCTAACAAAGACAGCTAAGAAGAGAAGGATCTGAACTTATAGACCCCTGTTTTCTCTTCAGAACATGCTTTACACACGCGTGCTTCTTTGTCCTTGTTGAAGCAGCAGCAGCAGCTCTTGGATGCACGTTTGTTACGAACTTCGCTTCAATAATGTATCGCTGCCTCGCTGGAATGACCGAAACAAAGTTGTGACAGAAACGCAGGACATCAAACTTCTCGGCCAGAAGCAGCAGCAGGCCACCCGGCACCGTCTGCCGGCAAGGCCCCTGGGCCCGGGCGGTTCATAACTGCGCACGCAATCACCGGCCCGGCAACTGCAGCTACCGGCCCTGTTCACACGGCCCCAAACCGAGCACCGGCCGGGTCCAGTCCCAGCCTACGTGGACGAGCGAAGCCTAGCTGATGAGCTAGAGGTGGCAGCAGCTCATAGCCTTGCCGGTTGGCCGCGCCCAGCTGCTCGGCCGCGATTCCGACGTGATAGGAATGGCTCAACCCGCAGGGAACGCGTGATCGGTGTGATCCCAATGGCGCGCCCCACACGCCGTTGTCACAGCTCACAAGTGTGAAGCTAGGTGACTGGACTAATGCAGGAGTAGTTTGGGCTTTGTCAGTCACTGAAACTTACCGGAATGAGATACTTCCTGTGTATACTCAGCAACTTCAAATCTCGAAAGAGGGGATGCAGTGAGTAGGAAGTTGCAGTCGTTTCTCAATAATAATAAATAAAGGTTTCGCAAGCCACCTCTTCAAAGGTTACCAGCAGGAACAGAGCATGCTACATCACAAAAATGCGACGAACCATTGAGCATGCTACATCACAATAATCATTTGAGCTTGTAAGGAAATCAATTAAACTAGTTCAACACAAGCCACCAGGACCAGTAAACAGTATCGATACTGCACCATACACGAAAGGTGGGACAAGAGCTTCTGACCGGTAGATGCAGAGAAGAGCTGCGACACCACGCATGATACCTGGCAAGACGCTGAACGGTGACCAACCACAACTTAAGCAACACACTCTAAACATGGTCAACAATTTGAGATGATTTGCAAGGGTACAATAATATAACATCGTCGCTGTTGCTATTGTAACGCAAGAAAAATGTCCGTCTGAATTTACAACACTTCTTCGAGGATCAGAAGACGCTGCATGCTCCTCACAAGATGGTGAGGTGAAGCTGCATCTTCAGGGGGGGAATCCTCCTCTACGCTCATCAGGTGTACAACATTATACTACCACATTTCAATGGTACAAAACAAGAGGGCTGAGGAAACTTAACAGTGCAGTATCAAATGTTACATTTGTCGTATCCGGAGAACCATGAGTTGAGGTCCGTGCTCTTGGATACCTCAAATGAACCACCTTGTTGCAAGGGGTTGAATTCCTCCCGCCACTGCTGGTCACTGGGACTCCCAGCTGTGTCATACCGAGCAGGCTCAAGATCAGTAGCTTCTGCAGGGCATATAGCATCCTTGTGCTCAGACAACTCAGCGAGACGCTGGTTTAGAGCAAGGATTTCCTTATCGTAGTTCTTTTTTAGGTTGTCAATCTCCTGGTAGGCTTTCTCCGTCTCCTGTTCTGCCAACAAAGCCCGCCTCTGCAAGAAACACAAGACAAGCTTGTTTCACTCCAATTGAAAAACAAATGTAATCTCTTTCTACTAACACATTTTACGTGGTAGGCAGAGAACACAGCGAACCACTATACAAGAAGTCACGATCATTCAAATCCTAAGTTCATTATCTCCCAAATTCATAATTATATTTGTATTTAAGCTAATGGTCTGACAAGTGTGAGGGGAAACATACCTTGGCTAGTGTTTCGGCTTCTTCTGCATCCTTCAATCGTACGATTAATTCGCCAGCTGCTTGAACAGCTTCAGCAGTATCCCTTAGCTGACCCTGGAGGCCTTCATTTTCAGTTCGAAGAGCTGAAATTTCAGCTGAAATGGAGTTGATGAACCGTAACTCAGCACCCTTCACACCAGCTTTAACTGCTCTCGTCTTCAAATCCTCGACACCATCACGCATCCTTCTATGCAGTGCAAGCAAACCCATATGCTTCTCTTGAAGATCAGCATACTGTTCAAGGATTCTTGCATGTCCCTGCATTGCTGTTTGCAATGCTTCATTCACCTCCAAATGGCATTTCTTCTCAGAATCCAATTCTGCCTGCAATCTTCCAACCAGAGACTTGTTTGCCTCAAGTTCGACTCTAAGCTCTTCTGTGAGTGTAATCCATTTACTCTCTGCTTCTGTCCAATCAGGAGCATCACCAACGTTGGTATCACCATCATTATCTTTTGTTTCAGGTGAACAATTAGTTCTATGAGATAACCGCAGAGGAGGCAAGAGTCTACGAATTGATGCGGATGATGAAAGCATATAATGCAACTGATTTTTAAGATCCTGTATCTCCTCTTGCAGAACCTCTTTCTCATCCACGCAATTCCTGAACATGTCCAATTCTTCCTGGACTCTCTTCAGCTCAATTTCAGCTCGTAAAAGCTCAGGATGGTTTTCATATTGCTTTTGAAGGATCTGAATTTTTATGACAATAGCTCATAAGTAATGCTGAACTAAGAAAATAAAGTGGGGGAAAAAAGGATAGTGGGGGTCAGAAATTCAGAAATACCTTATGCTCGTTCATAAGTGATATGTATTCTTCATTCATGAATTCTTCAGTTGGTAAAGATCCATCCATAAGACTTTCAAGCCTAGCAATTTTTGCTTCCCGTGTTTGTGCAATCACAGCATTGCATTCACGTTCATGCTTGTACTGTTGCACCTAGAAAAGTAGGATGGTTAACACAGAATAACACCTAATTGCTTGTTTGATGCAGAGAGACAAAGCACTCACTAGACGGTTTAATTGTTGAATCTCTGCAGCTTGCTTGGCACACTGTTCGTCACGTGCCATCTCTCGCCTGATAGCTCCAGCCAGGACCTTCTCCACAGCCTGTACAGGCAACGACATGATCAATAAGTACCCAGCTTAAATAGTATAAATTCACGCAATAAGCTTATTTTTCATGACTTACTTTCAGAAAATGTTGCTGTTTATGTTCATCAGCTGGTACTGCCCCATCAGCTGGTACTATTTGAAGGTCCCTGCAAGCATTCGGATCCCTACTCTCATTTGCTGAACCTTCAAGAAGACAGCTTGGAATTAGAGCTAGGGGGTTATCCCTGGCTTCAGGTTCTTCTGGATCTGTCTGAATGGCAACATCAACCTTGCAAGTCTGAAAATCCATAATTCTAGCATTTAACCCAACTGATGCTCTCCTCCATGCACTATTGTTTTGATGACTTTGAATGACTTGAAGTCCTCTCTGAATACTGGCGGCAAGGTTTACATTGCTTCGGCAATCTCCACCTTCAGTACCAGCAATAAATTTAGTGGCATCGGAGCAGGACCTTTTCATGGGTATAAAACTCTTATCCCCTTCAAGAGCTTCGGCATGTGAAGTGCCAGCACATATGTCCATTGGAGATTGCAACCCTTCAGATTCTTTATCTCCAATAGGAGATATTGTCATACTGTTGCGAGCACAGGGCTTCTCAATGTCATTTTCATCGATTTCCATCTCCTCATCACTGTCTTCATTGATAGCTTGGAATGTTGCAGGACGACTCAAGCTCATTTTCAATAGACGCAAACTTTGCCTAGCATTCCAACCATTGTTTCCTTCTGATCCCCCATTAGACTTCATTCGGTGAAGTTCATCCTGGAGTGTTCAATATAGAAATATAAAAGATTCTTTAAGAAAATTGAGTAACATGGACAAATGATTATAAGGAAACTAGGTTACAGATGACAACAAAATTGTACCTTCAATTGCCGTATTTGTGCACGCAATGCATTTACATCTTCAACCTTTTCTTCATTCACAACAGCATTGGTTTTTATAGCTTTAGCACGTTGGGCAAATCTAAGAGTGCTTGATGTTTCATTCTTACAGCTGTATGACAACAATGGAAGTGTTAAGAGGAACCAACACTAAACAAAATAGCAGTTTGGCTCATATTGTACCTTTGTGATGGTGAAACAGCGCAAATCATTGCAAGCTTTGCATTGCCTCCAAGGGATTCTTGCAACAGAAATGTCAACTTTGAATCGCGATACGGAACATGATGCCTTTGTTTGCCAGACTGTGAAATTTCTGCCAGTATATTAATCAGATTCCTGCAGCAAGCCAAAACATAGTTTGCATCAGGACCATCATTAACAAATATATCCGAATACTATATTATGGTAAATCACGTATACGAGGGGGGCAAAACAACGGATGATGAATCATCCAATAAGTCACCCCTGTTCCCAAACCACACCCAAAAAGTTTTTCATGACCAAGGAACAGAGGTATGGCCAATGGGGATCCCCTTATCAGGTAACCCCTGAATCGAGAAATTTTGTAGCAGAAATCATGAGACAGGATGGGAATGGGACCATCGGCCATTCCAACTTTCTCCATAAACAATAATATGCTGTAAATTGTTACAAATAGCTTTAGTTGGTGCACAACAGCAAATCTTCCTTTCTATTGTCGCAAGGTTTCTATATTTTAGTAAACTCTAGTCATTCAATACAGCTGAATCACTGCATAAGTTAAAATGTACATAAGGAACTGTATTCAACAGTTCAATTGAAATACAAAATGCATATACAATCATAGTGCAAAAGAAAATAGCATATCATCGTAAAATGAGAACAGTGACAGTCACTGCATAAGTTCATAAAACAAGACCAGAAATAACTTTCTTTAGAAAAAGTAGCTCATAATGAACCTATTAACGTTAACTGGTGGAAACAATCGTATCTATAATATAATAGTGATAAGCATCTGAAACCTCCAGAAAAAAAAATTTACCGGACAAAATTATACTCAGTACCCATAATTCATGGTGACCATTATGTAATCATCCAGTATCTTAAATGGGATCCAGCTCTAATTTCAGGACATCAAGCAGACTGCTAAGACAAGATACTCCCTCCATCTTTGAATTCATGTTGTCAGAACAAGGATACAAAGACAGGGAGTATCTAATTGAACGAACTGAATTCAGCTATCAGCAGATGTTTGAAAAATTTAGCTATGGATTAGCTTAAATCGTTGAACTAACATTGTTTAAACCAAAATGTAAACAGAGCATTACCCAAGCTGTGAAAGCGAGCGATTTATGTTTCCAGCTTCTTTTAGTCTATCTCCAGCAGCATGTGTTAGTTTTTGCCGCTCTGATCCAGCAAGATCTACTAAGTTTATCCTGCTTGATCTTGTACTGCTTGAGCCATCCTCAGGGTTCTATGAAATATAATGGCGAACAAGTCAAGAACTAATAGATGCAGCTAAATAGGGAACCAATAACAATTGAAAACAGCCTCTAGTAGAAAGCCATTGAAAAGACTGCACAAATGATTCAATACTGAACGGTCATATAAGCTAAGAACCATTAATTATTTTGGAAATAAAGAAACTTCATACTTTCAAAACTGAACACAGATAGCACCAAACGTTAAACATAATCAAGAAATAGAATATTGTGTCATGATCATTGATCCTCTTGACCTCTTCACAAGGGCAGGACATACTGCAAGTATCCAGCACAGTAGTGTAATAGTTTGTTACTACACCTTTCAGAATTACATCGCATTCCATAGATGAAATAGCAGCAATCAACTTCTAAAGGTGCATGCGCAATAAGAAACACCGTTTATGTAAAATTTGACCAATTAGTTATTCCTAGATCACCTCCAACCTATCAGAGTTCATGGTCAGGTCCACATAAGCATATATATTTAGCATAAGGTTTTGCATACATGAATCAAACTGAAAGAACGATGAAACGTGAAGCAACCACCCAAACTAAAATGAACAATCAGCTTAAAGAAAGCTGAAAATATACGTGATCATTGTCAAAAGAACAAGAACATTTATTACAGTGAAATAATTGCAATCATAGGTGTGTTCTTGTTTTAAGTAATAAACACATGCTGATTTGGCACTTCAAAATAATACTCAGCATGAATAATAAAGTTACAAGTATTGCCCAAACTAAAAATACCTTCGATTCAGACTTTATAATACATGTAAAAACGCAATGTGAGCGTGAGCTATCAGCATTCGCACTTGTTGACCCAGTCCTCCGATTGGCCAGGCCCTGCATCATTTGTAAAAGATATGCAAAATATAAGGGGAAAATATTTTATTTTACATGTAACAGAAATACGTTGATGTTGAAGGGATCAGTGTGATATGTGTGATCATTAACACAATCAAGATTTATGCAGCATGTGTTAGTGAAGATGACATAAAAGTCTTCCCAGATGGATCCAGATGGGATTGCTACGTTCAATGACAATCAGAACACAGAAAAATTTGACCCCGTCATAATAACAATGACCAGGCATGTTTCTAAATTGCAAGTTCAAAGTTCATAACTGAAAAATACTAAGAGCCATATACTACAGTTGGAAGAAAGTGTTAATAATCATCAGTGTTAAATGAATGAAACAAATATTTTTCAGTATAAAACTTTCAAATGCAAATATAGAGATACACACCTTGACCAGCAACTGACTGACATGCTTCATAGTGGAAACGGACTCCTTTGTCAACGATTCAACATAAACACGGGCAGTCCTGACATCCTCTCTAATCTGCAACGGAACATATTACATACTAGCAAAGTGAGAAAAAAAATTACACAATGCAACTAAGGTTTGCCATTTGCTTTTTCACCTGAAGATTCTTTTGTGAGGGATCGAGTAAATCAGTTATCTGTTCATTGTAGATCTGCATTACAATAAAATTGGATTAGATCTCCTGGGGCAAACAACAAAATCAATATGTTCTAGGCACTAAGGACAAGAATTACCTCGAGAAAAGAGCAGACACATTTGTAAGTTAGCTCTTTATCTGCATGTTTTAGTTTTTCCTGCAAACGGGGCAGTAAGTTTCAGTTTGAAATCATAAAAATTCTTAACAGAAAGGAATTTCAGAAAGTGCCATCATATTACTTCTTTAATGCGAGAGAATAACTGCTCAAATACACGGGGTGTCAATCCCCTCTCGCTGCTTGTTGAATCTTCTGAAAGTGCAGATAGCGGCCCCCACATCGTGTAAGTTTTTCCGCTGCCAGTCTTTTAAGGAATCAAATTAAGAATGTTTGAGTATCAATAATCTGTTTCCAAGAACCAGAGACAACATGATGTAAATGTTAAACAGAAGGTAAAATCACCTGTCCGTAGGCAAATATTGAGCTGTTGAAACCAGAAAGGCAATTTTCAACAAGTGGCAGCCCAACAAGGTTGAAGATATCCTCCTACAAAAGTCCACAAGTTAAACATATATAGACCCTAAAGCTCCATAACAGCAAACAATAGATGAACAGTGAAACAATAAATTGGAAAATCTAGATACCGAAACTAACTAAAGATGGATAGAAACATAAAAATTTTACAAAATGAATCAAATAGCGAATAAGATCTACATTGCACAAAATCCAGCAAAAGTAGACAAACTTTAGCAAAATGAGAACAAATGTAACACCAAACCCTATAAGATGAAAGTATTGACTACAGTGACAACACATTGGCCGATTGCACTAAAACTAGTAATCTATCCACACCTGTACTAAATCAAACTAAGATCACCAAATGTAGCAAAAAAATGCAGATCATATAGGTCCATATATACATACACACATCGCATCACAATGAAGTGACATCATTCCGGTATAAACTCCCACAAATTTTACTCTGACAGAAGCACTGGAAGTCAAATCATTTACTAAAACCATTTGAGCTCCAGCACTACTCACAGCAATCCACCAAAAAATGAGCTAAATCCTAATCCATGACAAGCCCATAGAACCATAAGCGTGGTGCGTGGTGAGATTACACGCCCAAATCCGGCCCAAAATGTCACCCATCCTCACCTGTGTCGAGCCCGCATCAGCAACGGCGTCGAACGTGAAGTCCTGACCCGGGATCGCGACCGTGTTGGCCGCCGTCTTGCGCACGCAGACCTCGGGGGCCCGGCCATCGTCCCCGGCGTCCTCCTCGTCCGCGCGGCACGGCGGCCGTATCCTCACCACCACCTGCATCATCCCCAGACGTTAAAACAGGCGGAATCGAGCCCCGTCAAGCCAGATCTAGCGTTCCGCCACCGAAACCGTAACAACGCAGAGGGAAACCCTAGCCGTACCTGGACGCCGGAGTCGGTCGCGGACGCGGCGTCGGGCGCCGGGCCCGCCGCCGCCGCGGCGGAGGAGACGTCGAGCTTCCGCTTGAGCGGGTTCCCGGACGGCGGGCGCGGCGGGAGGCGGTTGCTGCGGGTGGCGGAGAACGGCCGGGCTGCGGAGGACGGGGAGCGGAAGGGGGAGGCGTGGTCGTGGTGCCGCGCCGGGGTGGAGTAGGCGGAGGGGTCGGCGTTCTCGTTGGCGAAGCGGCGCCGCGGCGGGGTCTCGCCCCCGGCCGACTTCTCCGGCGGCGGCGGCGGCGTGGTGGGGTGGCGCCCGTGGCCCCGCGAGAAGAGCGACCTCATGGCTGGGCCGCAGGCGGAGAGAGAGAGGGGGGAGAGAGAGAGAGTGAGAGAGAGAGAGAGAGACGTTGGGGAGGAGAGAGAGGCGGAGGGGGATTTGAAATTTTTCGAACGGCTTGGGAGGGGATGGGATCTGGCCTCGGGTGCGGTGTCTGTCTGCGGGTGGGGTGGGGTGGGGGGTGTGACTAGTCAACTCGGCCGGCCGGCGGGGCGAAGCAGAGAGCGCCACCTGTGGGACCCATGTGACAGGGCCGCCCGGCGTCCGTTGCGTGGCAGCGCGAGGCATAACGGGATTGGCACATTGGGCATTTGGGCCGCTGTCCTGGGCCTCCGTTGGTCTGTTTCATTGCATCTTTCCAGTCATCTTTCCAGTCAGGTAATTATTTCAGGCTGATGCTCAAAAAAAAAAAAAAGGTAAAAATTTCAGGCGTCTGTTCATTTCACATAGGAAGTCCTTGGTTAAAGATGTGAATACCATTAACCGAAAACAAACTATGGGGGTGTTCGTTTTATGGGGGTTTAAAATTTAGAGGGGTCAAAAAAAAAATCTTATCATTTAAGAGTATTAAATAAAGTTTAATTACAAAACTAACTGTAGAACCCCTGGTCTAATTCGCGAGACGAATCTAATGAGGGTAAGCAATCCGTGGTTAGACGATGGTTACTGTAGCATTACTGTAGCACGACTGTAGCAAAACATAGCTTACTTAGGCTTGTTAGATTCGTCTCGTAAAGATGTATCCATCTGTAAAAAGGTTTTGTCATTAGACTTTATTTAATACTAAATTATCTTTATTTAGAGGCCTCTAAAATTTAGCGCTAAAAGAAACGAACAGGGCCTATGTTAATTCTATTTTGGACAGATAAACAACACGCTTTGTTCCTTCTTGTTTCTTTTCCCATGAAACAACCTCCCAGATCTGCCAGCAGTACCCGTGACTGATTTCGCCGCTAGTGGCCACAAAGGGATCATCCACCGTGCTTGTTCACTTCCTGTTTCTTTTTGTCCTCTCTTTTGACTTCTTGTACGTCATTATCCTTTCCTAAGATCAATTTACTTCCTACTCTTTTATGGACTCTTTTATCTGCTTGTATGTCATCATCCTTTCCCTAGGAGCAGGAGTATCAATTTACTTCCTAGTTCTCCTGGAACTCAATAATTCGCATGGACATCTCTGCGATCAGAGACGTTCTCCTGAAACTCAATTATTCACATGGGCATATCTGCGATCAGAGACGTTCTCCTATCTGGACAGTGCTCCCCGACCCATGTCCAAACAACCAAGCATTGGACTCCTGCTCCACGCATGTGCTTTTTGAATCTAACTCGATAATGATTTGTAATCTCAATAATAGTTGTATTCCAACATAAAAAGGTCAGATTATGGGTTACATACGTTTCTCATGTTCATCTTTGCATTGAGTGTGTTGCGGATCTAAAAACTTTGAGATAGGAAAACAATGTTGTTTTATTGCATTTTTGGGGCGACAACTTATTTTGATGTACATTTTTATTAGGTGAAATCTGCTCAAACGTGTTCCAATTAGTGTGGTGTAGCTACTAAGGTTTCCAGAGGCTGACGAACCGGGAGTAAAAACATGTAAGTAAATCTATAAATTCCGCTTGTTTGGTCTTCCCTGTCACCTCTGAACTTCATAGAAAAAGGAGGCATAGAAACCACCTGAATTTCACATTTGCGATGCTGAATAATGATCTTCACGGTTCTGCTCCAAGAGGAATGCTCTTGTAAAGAAACAGGAGGATATCCATCAATACAATCAGTTTCATCAGATCAACGGATGTTTCCTGAAAGCATATCTGGTGCAGTGAAAGCTGTTTCCTTGTTTTGTACGGTAAGCAGAACACTTCATACTGATTCTCGATATGCTTTTCTTTTATTTTCTACCTCTGTGAACTTCCAGGATACAGTCCCCTCTGCAATGTTACTGCAGCCCATCAGCGTGACATTGGGCTGTCGTTTTTTTTTGGTGTGTGTGTGTGTTGGGGGGGGGGGGGGGGGGGGGGGGGGGGTTGTCCCTTTTGTGCTGTCTATTCAAGTTGTTTTCGAACCGTTTTATCATCGTTTAGAATACAAAGAGACACAATCTTCCTGCATGTTCAAGAAAAAAATAATGTAATTTACCTTTTCTGGTGGATTGCTTGAAAGAATACGAAGATGAGGTCATTTAACTGACAAGAAATCCTGAAAATCTGCTAGCACTCACCAGCAAGCTTCAATTGCGCACTCTTATGATGACTCGAATGGTTCTGTACACTTGTTTGATGTACGGAACCTTGAGAGGGCACACTTCAAGATGTAGAGCTTGTATCACTCCAAAGTCCAAATGATATCCGGAATATGACAGGAGAGGGCTGTGAGGATCAGATTAGATTCTTGGCCTACTGCGAGGTTGTGCACCTGATTGGATCTTTTGGAATTTTAGCGTAGCAATAGCACACAAACCAGGGAAAGTTCTTGGCAACCTTTGTCTGGTTTAAATTCCAACAGTTCGGCTGCTTTCGGTGGCCGTTTTGAGCTGCTGCTAGACTGCTGAGCAGAGTAGGGTCCCTATTCCCAAACGATGTATTGTTGCCATTGCATCTGAAAAAGGGAGCATTTCCGGACATAAATCCTTGATGCATCTTACCTTACAATGCTTTCTTGTAATCTTATCGCCAACGGGGTAGGGCAACGAAAAGTTGAGAAGCATGTAACATTGGCCACACCGCCACACCATTTAATCCTACACAATGTGCGGCATTTTTCCCCCCTGTATTACGACAGTTTTAGAGGCATTCCAAGATAGTAAAATGAACAAATATCTACCCTCCTACAGATTCAACTGATTTCAGTCAAGCTAGCTGTCGTAATTGTGATCACCCCGTGGCCGCCGGCAGTGAGAACCGGGACGTGAGGATCTCGTTGGTCTCACCTAGCTACCGCTCAACTTGAAGAACAAGAAGAAGCGAAGTAGTTCTGTTTTACTTTTTCATTGTCTTTCCGTCAACAGAAGCATTCGATACAATATAAGGGAAACGCCCAACGGGCTCACGCACGCTATAGCACTGCCACTGGCCAGTGGGCCATACATGGCAGCCTAACACCACACCCAGTTCTTAATTACAATTACGCCAACTCAAATGGAAAACGTATTCATGCTTCGCGCCTACTCCTCACTTGAGTCATCCTTCGTAACTCCGGCTGATGAAGTCACCGGTGTTACACCTTCCCCCCCTTGAGACGATGATTGTCCCCAAGCATCCGCATCTGGAAACCTCCGTGTGACCACGTACCAGTCCTCCCATGTTGCAGATTCCTCCGGTAGCTGCTCCCACTTGACAAGCACCTGTGGCACAGCCGAATTCCCTTTCTTTACCAGTCTTCTATTCAGGATCTTCTCAGGCCTCAAATCAGCCATAGAGAGATCAGCCACTTTGGTAATGTCAGAATACACAGGAGTGTAATCAGGATGAAATGGTTTAAGTTGGGAGACATGAAATACAGGATGTACCAAGCTCCCAGCTGGAAGCTCTAGCTTATATGCGGCCACCCCAATTTTCTCTAGCACTTTGTATGGACCAAAATATTTGAAGGACAGTTTAGGGAAAGGCCTCTTCACTACTGAGGATTGTGCATAGGGTTGTAACTTCAGCAATACCATTTCTCTGACCTGAAACTGCCTGTCAGTCCTCCTCTTGTGAGCCTGTGTTTTGATTCTGTTTTGAGCTGAGGCAAGATTGACCTTGAGCATTTCCACCAGGCTATCTCTTTCTTGCAAAAGCTCTTGTACAGAAGTTGGTTTGTCAGGTTGAATCACTGGCATAACATTGATTCTGGGCTCATAGCCATATAATGCCTTAAAAGGTGAACAGCCCAATGAGCTATGGAAAGAAGAATTATACCACAGCTCAGCTAAAGGTAACCATTGCTTCCACTTTGTAGGGGCACTGCTGACAGAGCATCTGAGGAACATTTCCAGACACTGGTTAACTCTTTCACTTTGGCCATCTGTTTGGGGATGATAGGCTGTACTCATGAGTAATCTGGTGTCCATTAACTTGAACAGTTCCCTCCAAAAACTGCTAGTAAATATCTTCTCTCTATCTGAGACTATTGAATATGGTACACCATGGTGTTTTACCACATGATTCAGTACAGCTGATGCAACATGTTGAGCAGTGAATGGATGCTTTAAAGGAATGAAATGTGAATACTTTGTGAACCTATCCACCACAACCAACACACAGTTACATCCCTCGGATCTTGGCAAACCTTCAATGAAGTCCATTGTGATGTCTTGCCATGGTCCAGCAGGTATGGGTAAAGGCTGTAAGAGGCCAGCTAGATGTATCCTTTCATGTTTGGCCTGCTGGCAGACAGGGCACTGCTTAACAAAGCTTTCCACCTCCATCTTTAAGCCTTTCCACACAAAATCACGCTTGATACGATGATAGGTGGCTTGCATTCCTGAGTGACCTCCCAAAGCACTTGAATGAAATATGGATATTAACTTGGTACGTAGTGCAGAGTTGTTACCAACCCATATCTGGTCATTCAACCTGATGATCCCATTATGTAAAGAGTATCCTTGCTCATTTGGGCTCTTGATAGCCAGAGTGGTCAATAACTTCTTAGCTTCAGGGTCAGTCACATAAGAATTAACAATTTCTTGTAGCCATAATGGTTTAGCTTCTGATAAAGCATATACTGCATGACCAACATTCTTCCTAGATAGAGCATCAGCCACAATGTTCTCCTTACCTTTTTTGTAATCCCATGAGCTTAGTCATTGCTTTCCTCTGCAGCTCTGACTACAGCTGTTGATCTTGCAAGTAGCACAGACTTTTATGATCTGTTTTGATAATAAATTCCTGCCTCTGCAGATAGGCTCTCCACTTTTCCACAGCCATAATAAGAGCTAAAAACTCTTTCTCATAGATATATGAGTCTCTATTAGATGAACTCAGTGCTTTACTCAAGAAAGCCACTGGTTTTCCTTTCTGAGTTAGCACAACCCCCATTCCATAATCACAAGCATCAGTTTCCACTACAAAGGTTTCAGAGAAATCTAGAAGTGCCAACACTGGTGTTGCTGACATAGCCTCCTTGAGTTGGTCAAATGCTTTATGAGCTGCACTGTCCCACTGAAACTGCTTTTTCTTCAGCAGGTTTGTAAGTGGTTTAGCAATCCATCCATAATGCTTAACAAATTTCCTGTAGTAGCCAGTGAGACCCAAAAAGCCCCTCAATTCAGTGACATTGGTAGGTACAGGCCAATCTAACATTGCTTGTGTTTTCTGAGGATCTGTGGCTATCCCTTGATCTGATATAATGTGTCCCAGATATTGAAGCTTGTGTTGTGCAAAAGCACACTTGGATCTCTTGAGATAGAACTTGTGGTGTCTTAGTTGTTGAAACACCATCCTAAGATGCTGCACATGAGTTTTCAGATCAGGACTATACACTAGAATGTCATCTATAAAGACCATGACAAACTTTCTGAGAAATGGTTCAAGCACCATGTTCATTACACACTGAAAAGTGGCAGGTGCATTGGTCAGCCCAAAAGGCATGACCCTAAACTGATAGTGCCCATGATGGGTTTTGAATGATGTTTTCTCTTCATCATCAGCACCCATTCTCACTTGATGAAAGCCAGACCTCATATCAAGACTAGTAAAGTACTTTGTGCCAGACAATTCATCCATAATTTCATCTATTAATGGCATAGGGAACTTGTTCTTGATAGTGAGACTATTGAGCTTTCTATAATCCACACAAAACGGCCAAGAGCCATCTTTCTTTTGGACTAATAACACTGGTGATGCAAATGGACTGGTACTGTGTGTGATTAGTCCAACAGCCAACAACTCCTTCACTTGCTTTTCAATTTCATCTTTGTGTGTTGGAGAATATTTGTATGGCCTGGAATTAACTGGTGTTGAACCTGGGATAAAGGGTATAGTATGATCATATACCCTGCTAGGAGGTAAACCTTTTGGAGCCTAAAAAACATCTTCATATTCATGCAGTAAGGCCTGAACTTCTGTAGGTATCTCTGTTGGCTCTTCCTTTTTAGTGCACTGCACCACAGCAATAGCCCACACTTCATTACCCTGAGTCCACTTAAGAAACTGTTCTACAGAGAGTTCAGAGATAGTTGGAGCTTGAGGTTGAAGCACACCATTTAGCTGTACTGCCACACCCTCATCAGTAAATTCAATGATTTTCTTGTCCCAATGACATACCATAGGACTGTGAGTTTTGAGCCAATCATAGCCTAGAATTGCATCATATGCACCAATATAAAGTACCTTCATATCAGTGACAAATGTATGCCCTTGTGACCACCAAGCAAGATTATGCACAACAGAATTACACAGAAGGGAGTCACCATTTGCTACCTTGACTGTTGCTGGGGCAATGGGATGAGTTTCAACCCCAATTCTAGAAACAAATGCAGAACTCACAAAACTGTGAGAACTACCTGAGTCCAATAATATAAGCATTACTTGATTCCCTACCAATGCCCTGATCCTCATAGAATCCCCATTTTCTGTTCCTGCAATTGCATTTAGTGATAATTGATACATCTCCTGTGCAAGAGCATCCTCTATTTCCAATTGATTGAGAGTGTCTTCCGTTAACTGAACATCCAAGTCATTCAATGCTAGTACATTCAGCTGTGGTTTAGGTCTCTTTGGACATTTATCTCTGTGGTTATCATCATACTTTTCACCACAGAAATAACACAACCCATTTGCTCTTCTGAAATCTCTGAGCTGTCTCTCTTTCCATAATGCATTATGTTGAGGCTTGTGCTCATTCTTTGCAGCAAAAGGTAGTGGTTTAGTATTAACTACTGTCTTGCCTTTAGCCTTAGACTTCTCATGAAGTTGTTGCTGAACTTTGGCTAGAAAGCATGCCCTCTCAACAGTATCAGGAGCTTGAGACTGTACTGCACTCCTCAGTTCCTCCTTCAATCCTTTTACAAAATGAGATGTGAAAAGCAACTCATCATAGCCAGTGTTGTGCATAGACACTTGGAATCTGACAGTCTCGAATTCCTTAGCATAGTCTTCCACAGAACCCTCTTGCTTAATGTCCAGCAACTCATCCAACGCTTTCCTGTAATCATAGGCACCGAACTTGATTTCCACTGCAACAATGAAAGTAGTCCAATCCACTAACCCATTCTGCAGTTTGTACACCTGGTACCACTTTGCAGCATTTCCTTCCAAGTGCAGTGCAGCAGCAGTGGTGCGCATAGTTTCACTGAAGTTGTACAAACGAAAGTAATCCTCACACTTATCTTTCCAGATCCTAGGACCATCACCATCAAACTTTGGAAAAGACATTTTAGGCATATGAGCACGGCTATGTTGCTCCAGCTCTTGATTAGGGCGATGCTGCTGCCGTTTGTGCTTATGAGCAGAAGTACCTATGCCACCATCACGAGAACGTACTGATTCCCTAGAGTCACTGTCTTCCATCTGCATTTTACGCATAGTGAGACGCGCCACAGCTTCACCAGTGGCCTGCAACTGCTTGGCTAATTGTATTTGATCTTTGGTACTTTGGTTGACCGCCGTAGCAGTGATCTCCACCTGCGCTACGAGATGCTGTTGCATGGTGTCGAATGCGCTCATCTGAGAAAAGAGTAGGTCGATGCTCTCCTGCACCTTGGCCCAGCGCTCCTCATCCTTCTTCTCCCTCTCCTCCATCGCTTCCAGTACGAAATTGGTCTGAACTGAAGGTTTAGTGTTAGGAGCCGTGGCTACCTATCTCCAGCTCAACGCAATCCCCACCGAATCCACCGCTACACGCCTCCAGTTGAGTGAGTCGGCTCAGAACAGAGTTCCTCCCCAATCTGCTCACCCAACCAAGTCTACCGCCGCCGAATCGGAGATCGATCCAAGGGATTTTACACGCAGATAAACCGCACAACCCGAGATCTGAATCCGACTCCCGCCGTCAACACCACCGCGAATTCGATCCGAGCTCACGCACCAGGGATTTTACACGCAAACACGTTGCGAAACCTTAGCGGAGAACGAATCCGTCGCTGATTTTCCGAGGACCGCCGAATCTGATACCACCTGTGATCACCCCGTGGCCGTCAGCAGTGAGAACCGGGACATGAGGATCTCGTTGGTCTCACCTAGCTACCGCTCAACTTGAAGAACAAGAAGAAGCGAAGTAGTTCTGTTTTACTTTTTCATTGTCTTTCCGTCAACAGAAGCATTCGATACAATATAAGGGAAACGCCCAACGGGCTCACGCACGCTATAGCACTGCCACTGGCCAGTGGGCCATACATGGCAGCCTAACACCACACCCAGTTCTTAATTACAATTACGCCAACTCAAATGGAAAACGTATTCATGCTTCGCGTCTACTCCTCACTTGAATCATCCTCAGTAACTCCGGCTGATGAAGTCACCGGTGTTACAGTAATGTCATCAATTCAAAACTTCTGTTGAAATATCATTCGCAAAAAAAAAAAAACTTCTGTTGAAATATGGCTATCGTGCTACTTTGTCAAAATCCCAACACAGCATATAGAATCATATCAATCAGTAGTTAAATGCGTCTTCCAGAATTCACATTACCTGCTGAGATTTTTTCTTCTTTTGCGAATTATGACCTGCTGAGAATTAATGTATCGTTGCACGATTCAACAGGCATTACGGGAAATCTGTAGTTTGCCGAGTGTTAGATGCACTCGGCAAAGGGTTTGCCGAGTGTTTACACTCGACAAATAGCACTCGGCAAATTTTGGTCGGCAAAGGGCTCTTTGCCAAGTGCTTTCTGTCGGGCACTCGGCAAAGGCTTTGCCGAGTGCTATAATACACTCGGCAAAGACATACACTCGGCAAAATTTAAATTCAAAAAACATCCGAAAAAAATAGCAAAAATATTTTTTTTACTAAGGGAAGGGTCCCACCGGCAAGCCACAAGTTCCAATTCATCAATTGGCAAGTCGCAGTATTTTTTGCACACTTCGCGTCTGGTGAGATTCGAACCCATGACCTCTCATTCGCGAGGAACTCTCCCTACCACTACACCACAGCATCACATGTGCTCATATTCCCTTTTGATTCTAAACATATTATACTAAACTGAGTGTCCATTGATTATTTGAAGACCTAAACAAATTCAAATCAAAAAGTTGTCAACTACGAAGTTTCATAAATTTTCGAGGTCTACAACTTTTATTTTGGTCGTTTTACCATTTGAGGTCATTTGAAAATTTTGAATTTTGAATTTTAACTCTTTCAAACTAAGTTTCCGTTGACAAGATGATTTCAAATAAAGAATTTGTCAACTATAAAGTTTCATAACTTTTCGAGGTCTACAACTTTCATTTTGGTCATTTCTCCATCTATGGTCGTTTGAAAAATTCAAAATTCAAAATTCAAATTTAAGAAAATTCAAACCTCTATTTTGTTAGCAAAATTAATTCAAATTAAAAAGTGTTGAACTACAAAGTTTCATAACTTCTGAGGATCTACAACTTTTATTTTGGTTATTTATTCATCCGACATAGTGATAGTAATATTGTTCACAAATGTTATATATCATTTTTATAGTTTCATGAAACTATATAGGAGACATAGATATTGTGAATAAATTTTATAGCTTTTTGTTGAACGAAGAAATGATCAAAATAAAAAGTGTAGATCTTAAGAAGTTATACAACTTTGTAATTTAAAATATTTTAATTTGAATTAATTTAATACATCAAAAAATCAATTGAAATTTTATTTGCCGAGTGTAATAGGGAAAACACTCGGCAAAGACCCATCTTTGCCAAGTGTCAAGGTGGGACACTCGGCAAAGTTTTTAATCTTTGCCGAGTGTCAAAAAAACACTCGGCAAACCCATCTTTGTCGAGTGTTTTTTTTTTACACTCGGCAAAGAAATCTTTACCGAGTGTTTTTTTAGGCACTCGGCAAAGATCTTGTTTGCCGAGTGCCCGAATAAATACACTCGGCAAAGACCTCGACACTCGGCAAATGTCGGGTTTCCCGTAGTGAGGTGAGGATCGGACGAGATGGCTTTCAACTTGCGTTGCAGATTAGTGTTGCAGTGGACTGCCCGTGACACATGATCGGTTTGCAGGGGTTGGGCACATGGGGATCGTCATCACATAATTCGAAGCCTTGACCCCTAGATTCTGGCCACTTATTATAGGGGTGGTGCATGGTGTGTGGACTGTGTGGACTGCATGGTGTGTGGACTGTTTGTGACCGTGTTCTAGTAGGGTGGCTTGTAGGGCTGGGACTTCGGTTAATTTAGTTAAATCGGTTCGGTTAATGCGGTTGTGGAAAATTTCGGTTATGCAAAAATGACAACCGAAAATGCAATTAGAATTTTCAAAACCGCACAAATCGGTTGCGGTTAATGCAAATCGGTTTCGGTTAATCACCGAAATCTCACAAACGCCTGCGCCGCCACGCCGTAGCTTGCCTGCCAGCGCGCGCCGCCCCGTCGCCGTGCTAGCCCATGTGCAGCCCGCCGTCGCCCGCCATGCGCGTACGCCTCGGAGCTGCTCCGCCTGCTGTGCGTCCCCGCCGCGAGGAGCTGCGCTCGTGCCAGGACGGAGCGGCGGCGGCGTGCAGCATCCACTCGATCGATGATAGGGATATCACGAGTCCAATGGATAAGAATTGGACTTGGGCTGCAACACGAGGTAGGAATGGGCCACCTGGGCCTTCTTTCTTTTCCCAGATAAGTGGGCTGTTCGGTTATTTCGGTCTGCTCGGTTAACAGCACGTAAAAACCGAACAAAAATCGGTTAGCCGAACTGTCCAGATTCCAAAACCGAAAAATAAACCGAAAACCGATTAAACCGAAAATTTCGGTTATTTCGGTTCGGTTCGGTCCGGTTAACCGTTTCTCGGTTAACCGGTCCCGGGCCTAGTGGCTTGGAAGCAACCCCTAACAGTGCCGCCTTCTATGCTTATCCTATCCTTATTGTCGGTTACGAGTAAGACATTACGTCAATTCTCACCCATGACCACTAGGGTAGTCTACAAGCTCGAGCTGAGCTTGGCTTGAGCCCGGTGCCGTAAAAGCTTCTTCGCATGTCGAGTTATAAGCTTGGTGACATAATAATAGTGGATGGAGTTTATTTGTGTCAACGTTGCATATGTTTGGCAACATAATCAACTTGGTGACATAATTAAGCTGGAGTTCCGCTGAAGTAAAAGGGTCCAGAATGAGCTAGAGCATGCTCCAGTCAGTGTAACTGAACTGCTTGAGCTCAACTTATCTGAGTTTGACAAGCTGAGCATGGAAAGTTGTTTTCTGTTCTCAGTAATTAACCGTGCAGCTCGGGACTGGATTTTCGCCACGATTTGCGCACATCGAAGAGCTGTCTTGGCGTCACTGGTCACGCAAAATGGGCGACCTCTATCATTCCATTCCACAGGGATGGCAACATTTTGGATGCCATGATTCTAGTTCTCTTCCTTGCAGACGTGTACTATATAAACCAGCTCCCCTTCACCAGTTCACCATATCCATTCCACACTATCGCAAGAAGAAATGGCAGCCACCTCCCTCTTCCTCCTCCTCGTCTCTCTTCTCGTCGCCGCCTCGGCAGCCGCGGCCACGGTAGTGGGCGGGCGGAGAGACATCAAGGACGTGGAAACCAACAAAGAGGTGCAGTCCCTGGGCCGGTTCGCGGTGGCCGAGCACAACCGCCGGCTCCGCCACGGCGGCGCGGCGCCGGCGACCAACGACCCCGTCCCCGTCCTGCTCTCCTTCACCGCCGTGGCTGCGGCGCAGGAGCAGGTCGTCGCCGGCGTGGCGTACTACCTCAAGATCATCGCCCGGGACCGCGCCAGGGGTGGCGACAGGCCGTTCGACGCCGTGGTGGTCGTCAGGGCGTGGTTCAGGTCCATGGAGCTCGTCTCCTTCACGCCGTCTCCGAAATAACAGTGTCATGCTGCCTATATGCACGCTTCGCTTCTATGTTGGTTTTGCGTTCTTGATCATCCTTTGAGTTCTACCAGTTAATTACCGTGCGGTGATGACGATGCTTCTATATACGGCCGGGTAATATCAGCTATACAAATCGATCGAATAAATTTCGGTCCATGTTTGACAAATGAATGGATTAATTAGCTTTGAAAATTTGAACGGTAAACTTGAGTGTCTGCATATCGTTTTCACAGCTCACACGGTGCCTTGCTCTGAACTATAATAACTTGCCTCGGCGTATGTAGTGCATTTGTCAATTATACGGTGTCACGTGTCAAGAGCTGAGTTGAGTAAGTTTTTTTTTTTTTTGACTGTCAACGGAGGGGATTTAAATCCCCACCTGATTTCCATTTATGTAAATGGGGGTAGCCCAAGATGGCTCAGTACATGTTACAGCATTTTGGTTACAAGGGGAAGTATACTATGATTTACATGATTGAATTAAACAGAGAGCACCAAGCATCGGAGATTGAAGCATCCTCACGCGGCAGCCTACAGCGCCATAGATGAGCTTCAGATTTGCAGTCACGTAGCTAGTAGCCGTGGAAGCGGTGGGGCGGCCTGTTGGAAGTGAACCTCTCGTTCCTGTGCTTCCAAACTTGCCAACAGCAGAGATGCAGAAAGGTGTGATAGTGTTTGGCTGGCACATTGTCTGGGCGTGTCAATTCCCAGAGACGTAGTACTGTAGTGGACGCCGAGATTGGGAAACCCAGCCGTTCCCAGAACTCGGCCGCGATCGGACATGTGAAGATGAGATGATCTGGACTCTCGTCCATCCAGCCAACTAATGCATATATCCAACCTCCCTCTTGTGCTCAGGTCTCTCTTCTTTTTTTTTTTCGATGACTCTTGTGCTCAGTTCTCACCAACATCTCTCGTCTCGTCAAGACATTACAAGAGTGAGCACTGAGCACCACCTATTCAAGTTTAAGACCGAAGCCCAATCTTACTCCCCTTGTTTTAGACGTACATCGTCGGCATTGTCTTCCCCCATAGGACCTTTTAACTGCCGATCTTACTACTCAAACCGTCATCAATCATCCCAACCAAGGAACCCATGTTGTCCTCATAATATTGTAGGGAGGTAAAACTTATCTTAACCTTCAATGGTGCATAAAGCACTCAATAAACTTATGGCATAATTACAACAATAGGGATATCAAATCCATAAAGAATTGTCCATGAGGATTCTACCATGGTATGAACACCACAAAGGTAGAATTCATATCATGTTGGTAGACAACACAACAACTTTGCATCACCGTTGGGCAGAAGCAAAGACACTCTTACTAAAATATAGTCCTACAAAATTGGACTAATTCACTTATAGAGATCACACAAACAACGTTGAGTATGTGATCGTGAGTCACTTCTTGTCTTAAGTTGAAATTTCCCGTTGGTCCAGAAACTTGAAAAAAATATTTTGGCATGTACTATATCACAACCCATACTGAGTGAACGGCCCGTAAAGATAGATCAGTGAGAAAAACATAAATTAAAACTGACCTGAAAGGCGAAAGGAACCAGCCTTACAAGGCCCAAAAGATTGCGCGTAAAGAAGCCCATCAAGAATTATCTAAGCCAACGGCGACATGCTGCATTTGGCCTGGCCCATTTTTCTTCCTCACGCGCAGCCCATACAATGGCCTAGTAGCGCGCGGCCCGTAAGAAAAAACAAAATTTATGAATCAGCCAAGAAAATCAAAATGGCCCATAAAAAAATTCCAGTCCGCATTCGGCCCAGCCCATTAGCTCCCTTGCGTGCGGCCCGATAGGGATCCGCTGGTCCATTAGATGACAACAAGCGATTTACATCCAACGGAGGAAAGTGGATCAAGTC
Organism: Eragrostis curvula; assembly: GCA_007726485.1. NCBI lineage: Eukaryota > Viridiplantae > Streptophyta > Magnoliopsida > Poales > Poaceae > Eragrostis > Eragrostis curvula. The sequence goes on along the minus strand of RWGY01000031.1, from coordinate 2,498,046 downwards.
AGTATAAAACCAAAAATCAGGTGAAACCTAACCCTAGCATCAGCTTCTTTCCCCTTTTCGCCGCCCCCTTTCCTTAGCGTGTGCGGCGGTGCGTCGAGCGCAAGGTGACGCAATGAGCGGCAGCGCATCGAGCGCACAATGACAACGCGCTCGCCTCTAGTCTTCATCGCCGCGGAGGGCGCGTAGCGCGACGGTAGTGTGCTGCCTCGGTTTGGCTCGCCGGCACGCGCGGCTCCGTCGAGTCACTCCTCGGTGGTGCCGTAGACCGCGACTATCTCATTAGGGCGGTCGAAGTTTTCGGTGGTTCGGCAACAAGCACGATGGCTCGCTCTGAGGCAGCGACATAGGCCGTCGACGATGTGCCACCATCTGGCCATCTGGTCGGAGCACGGAGGCACTCGTTAGCAGCGCGCGACGATTTGGAGTGTCCCGGCAAAATCCACGCAACCCTACGCATGGGGGTTGAGCCCCACAGTAGCAGTGCGGGGTTGTCAGGTGTTAGGAGCACTGGCGCGTCGACAAGGACGACGTCCGGACGTCCAGGTCCGCATCAACATCAGGTAAGCAACATCAATTGCCGCCAATATTAATCAGGGTTCATCTGTTTTGGGGATTAGGCTAGGTTTGTTCGGTCAAAATTGGGAAAACCCAAGAAATCTTCATGGTTATTCATGATTCATTTGTTTCCCCTCCTTCTACATGCTTTACTGAGAAAACAAAACAAAATCTTCACATCGATAATGCATTTCATCGCTATTCAAATCACGATAAAAGCGGAAACGAGGAGGCGCACTACCCTCCAAGGAGGCTAGAGCACTTGGAGGAAGCTGATTTCTTTCACTGATTCATTTTCACCTAAGTGAATGAACTCGACCGTGATTTCAATGGTACGGTAAAAAAAAAAGCGGATGAAACGTGGCCTATGGGTAGGCGCTGGGCAGGCTACAGGAATAAAGAGGTAAATATCAAAATGGAACACATGGATATTCAGCGGCAGACCCAGCCTGATAGGATACCATAAAAATATGTTAGAAGCATTTTGTGCGAACCATTAAATTGTCCAGACGCACGGGGTGAACACACATGACACATACGCACACACCATGGTGAAATTTGCTGTTTTATGACATTTTTTAGCCGACACCATGGTGAATAACGTTTTTTTCATCACTAATCATGATTTATGATGCAAAAGAACAGTTGCTAATTAAGTGGACAAGTTGACATGGTAAATAGAAACCATAAGCATGAGAGAATTGTGTATGGCAGTGATCACATTACTTTCTCCCAAAAGATATAAGTGTACGATAAAAATAGTTACATACACACTTTAAAGTGAAACAATCACACATCAAGAAGTGACTATATCTGCAGGCCACACGTTGTGTCATGCCGTCCCAACGGCTTGTTCTGGTCGCTTCCGAAGGGTTTTTCACTTCTTAATAAGAATGCCTCCTCCCTCCTAAAAAACACTATTCCCTAAACTAGAAGCAAAATCACTATGGGTACAAAGTTAATTATATTCCTTTAATTAAATATGCTAGGGTAATATGAAAATGGTGTTCAGATTTGCTAACAGAAGACATTTCGCTCAGCATTAAAGGAACATGGGCCAAGGTGATTGCCAATAGTGTCAATGACATTACATTTCTTGTAGTGAGCCGAGCTTAATTTTCTTAGTAAGCCTCCACCTTGTGATATAATTTTTTAGCTTTTTTGGCACTTTTTAAAACATTTCCAGATCCGGACTGCGGAGAAAACTATTTTCAGATCTGAACCCCAACCCTGCTATCCGTGCCACTGAACGGCGGACGGTCTTAAACCAAAACGCGTCATGGGGAATATTGGCGCGGCAGTTGTCCTGCATGGAACTATTTTCAATCAACTTCATTCTCATGGCCATCAATCCAACTAAACTATACAATGCCTTGACTCATGGGACCATATCTACCATTCCATATCATCAATTGGCCAATGACACCACTAAAATCAAATTACAAGCACTAACCACTAATGGAAACCAGACTTTCCTTATGTGCCAAAAACATTCAGGGAATAGCGAAAAACCTGAGGGGGCGTTTGGCAATTGGGAAATGGAGACTGGGAAAGGGTTTGGGAAATGGAGTAAAAAATCTAGACCCTTCATTGGACCATCTAATTAAATCTCAATTCTCAACCATTCATTCCCCTAGAATGTATTTCCCAATCCCAATCCCACCACCCATTTCCCATTTACCACTGTGCGTTACTATCAACTCTCTCTCTCTCTCTCTCTCTCTCTCTCTCTCTCTCTCTCTCTCTCTCTCTCTCTCTCTCTCTCTCTCTCTCTCTTTTCCTGTGGAATCAACTCTGTTATTATCACTGTGCGTTACTATATGTGTCGTACATAAGTATATGTGTCATTACCATATTCCCTGTGCGTTACTCATTCCCTGTGGGTTTTCTTGAAGCACATAGGTTAATGACACTTTTCCATATGCTTCCACATGGCTATTTTTGTTTCCAGCGGTGAACCCTAACATCGGGCCACAGCAAAAAATGGGCTCGTGGGTATGCGCCATTTTGCTCTTTTCTTCTATCTCTTTGTTATTTTTCCCATACCAATTTGTAGGAAATTTAGTTGCAAAGTTTCTAAATCATCATGAATACGCTTGTGGCAAAAAGTGTTGCCAGAAAATTGTTTCAGTTCTTTTACTAAATAATGTTCACTAAAAGATCTTTGTTGATTTTCCCGGATGAAAAATACATGCTGAAATAAAAAAAGGAAACTAGATCGAGAATCCTCCAACTCGCATTCCTCAACCACAACAAAATTTACGAATTTGCTTTGGGCTCGTCTGGTCTAGGGGAGGAGACCGTAAAATTAAAGCGTATTTAAAGGGTAAGCACAACAGTTTCCAGACGTGAATAAAGTATTTTAGGCAGTTTTTGATTGCTTCGTCGCGAAATTTTTTACCCTTACCGCTCCTTCTGCCAGTCTTTTATTAGGTTTTTGTTTTTGTTTTTTGAGGACATTCAGTTTTTTATTAGTGGCCGCTGCTTATTTATTCACTACCATAATGGCCTTGGCTGCACTTGCGTTGAGGAGGGTCCATCGCACCATGGTGGACTGCGGCCAACGGGGCTTTTTTAGGATGCCAGTGGCAGGTGACGCGGCGCGATCGGTAAGTCCGGTGGCATCATGTGACGGCGACCCGGAGGCACTGGTGAAGGAAAACGGAGTGGAGGATGAAATGGTAGACGCACATGACAAATCACTCCTGGTTTTGGCCACACGTCTACCAATAGTATATGTGTCATACATAAGTATAAAAGTGTGTCTCAAGTTTACACAACATGTATATATTTAGAACCATTTGTTGCGTGTAAAGCTTAATCGGAACGCAAGGCCTAGAAGTTGCGATTGCAGTCTCTTGCATACGCACGCCACGGTCTTCGTCCAGGTCAAGCTAGCGCCCCACGCGGTTGCCACATGTAGCAGTTGGCGGCGGCGACGGCTCGTGAGAAATTTAGTTTGTCTCAGTCGAATTTTAATTTCCGATAGTGTGATCGTGGCCGAATGGTTGCGTGATTTGTTGCCTTGGCTTGTACAGCTGTCCTGATCATGGGGGCCGACTGGTATTCCGTCTTTTCTTTTGTATCCCATAATAGCGGCCTTTTAATGTTCTGCTTCTTTTAATGCGCATTAGTTTCTTTTTTTTTGGGGGGTGTCAAGACTTCTGGGTGGGAGGCGACGAGAGATGGTGGCCATGGAGTTGTGAGGTTGCCGTTGAGGTTGGCGGCCGGCGACGAGTTTGGTGGCTGTTGGTTACTTGGTTAGTTGGAGAGAATCCCGCGGTTCGGAGGGCGGCGTCCAGTGTTTGTATCTCATTGCGAGTTGGGGAGCTCACGACGAGTTGGCTACTTGGGGAGATCTCGGTGTTTTGGGGAAGGTTTCGTCCGACCTGCAGGCTTCCTAACATTCTCAGCGTGCTGGTGCACACCCTGACACCCAAGCGGCAAATCCGACGGCACGTCGCGTAAAAGAGGTAAGTATGAATAATGTGGTAAGTATTTTTCAAGTCAATTCACAGTCTTTATTTGTGTGCATGCCATTGTACTCTGAATGGCCTTTAGCATGTGTGGCATGTGTAGTGTCATCCACATACACACATCAAAATAATATACACATAGATAGAAAAGATGTAAGATCACATTTAATCTCTGGATTAAATAGCATTCATAGTGGCCACAATAGCTCCGGCTATATTGGCAGCGGTGTCTAGAATAATGCGAGATTATTTCCATAGAATCATTTTACTGTTGTTGTATGAATCTTCATCCAAAAGTCAAGATTAGGAACAGCTTCGTCAATAGGTTCCATCCATATTGTTGACAGACACGGAGACTTTAAAACCACACAAGCAGTTGAACAATAGAGTACTTGTTAGATGAAACTATAATATCAGAACGGAAGACACACGGCTATTGCTATTCAAGTATTTCCCTCAACTATTTCAAAGCACTTTGTGAGAACCATGAATTGTCCACAGCGAGGCAACGCGTCCCTGTCTCTCCGACGGTTCATAAGGCGGCTCCCCCATCCCTTCCTCTGGTTATATATGGTACACAATGCTCCCCCCCCCCCCCCCCCCCCCCCCCCTCCCTGAGATCCGTGGCGGTGGCTGCTTCTTCAACCACGACGAGCAGGAAGATATGTCGAGCCGGAGCCCTTCCCAACACAGTGCATGGCGAGGATGTAGCAGAGGTGGGTGGGATCCACGACGACCTTGGTATGTCCATGGCGGGTCGTCGTCATGGTGACGGGTAGAGGATGAAGGAACTACAATGGCTTCCACGACCGTGAGCTCCAGATGTGCGACCTTGACTTCCACGACCACCGCGGCTGCGGGTCATCGTCGTGGCGGCATATGGAGGAAGGAACGGAGGCCAGAACTATAGTCGCCAACATCGCAACCGCCAGACATGCGACTTTGTCTTCTTCGGGCGGTGCAACCTCTTCTCTCGCTCCTTCCATGTGATGAATTTATGCGCACATTTACTAAATGGATAACAAACGTATTTCCAGAATCTGATTGGAGATCTCACTTTAAGCTATAGGATGTCATTAATCTTAATGCTAGCAACATTAGAGTCACACCTATAGGGAACGGTGCTCAACACTTATTTCACAAACATAATACTTAACACTTATTTGAGCATCGAAGACAACTTCTGAGCATTATACTTTAAACATCAGTTGATTCTGGATTTCACACATTGCGTGTTTTTGGCAGAAACACGGACATTTTATTCGAACAAAATTGCACTCTTACATAAAATTCCGAGATGGGATCCTCAATGTTTCTTAATTTATTATCTTACATTAATTTTTTAGAATGGATTACTGCATGCCACAACTCCATATATAAGAGATTTGTTGAAGCCTTTTCCACAACATGGGTTCCCCACAAGAGTGTGAATAAACATTTGTTTATCCTCAATATCTGCACCCTTTGCAAGTTATGCCTTTGCAAGTTATGTGTTTGAAGGATTCAAACTCCTTATACGTGAGCATTCAATCCTTTAGCGCTACGCTCATAACGCAAATTTAATAACATTTTCCAAGAATATATAACTATATATTATGGGCTAATTAAGTTCAGCCAAAGTTCCCAGGTAATACAACTATATATTATGGGCTGAAATAACTTATTGCCCTTTAGTTGTACACATTGTACACATACAGAGTGATCATTTCTTATATCTTAAGTCCTCTGCCATTCCTCAAATCATAAGAATATATAACATTAACCATATTATTGGAATGGAAGATGGAAAAATTTAGTCAAAACTGATGAAAACAATTACCTGTTTCAGTCATTATCCTCCAAATCCATAATATTTCATCTCAGTAATTGCCAAATCAGCACATATCATTTTGGGCTTAATCATATCTCATTTCCTCTATGCTTTATGCATAATGTGACATCCTGGCCCAGGGCTTAATAGGATTGATAGAATACTCATACAAATAAGTTGCAACTTCTTTTCGGAAACTCATCTCCAAAGAACTCTGAGCTTAGCATGGAGCAATTTTGGGATGAGTGATCGACCGAGAAGTTCTTCCCGGGGTGCGCATGAGTGAGGATAAAGTGCGCAAAAGAGACTTGTGTTGGTCTGTGAGGGAAGACTTGAGGTCCTAGAGAGCTGCCAGGTGTAAGCGGGTCTGGACCAGGGGGTTGGGATGTTACAGATAACAACATCATGAAATGAGCTCAAAAGCTCCAATGATTCTTATGATCAATCTCTTGAGGCCAAGGAAGTTTCAACAAGTCCATTCTTTTTAACATATGCCAAAATCTTTTATCATGATTGAAACTAGGAGCTTGCTACCCCAAATCCAAGGGAACTAAGGGATTGCTCCCCAAGAACCTAATTGGATGGCATTATCATCAGAAATTATTCATTAGCCATTTTACCATTAGGAGATTGATAAATAAGAGATCCAACAAATTCTCATAAATTTTCTAAGTTATTAGTCTCATAAATAGACCCTAGATTCATTGTATGTGTGCATATATACTCATAATATTATGGGGGAGATAAACTTATCTTAATCTTCAATGGTGCATAAAGCACTCAATAAACGTATGGCATAATTACAACAATAGCGATATCAAATCCATAAAGAATTGTCCATGAGGATTCTACCGTGATATGAACACCACAAGGGTAGAATCCATATCATGTTGGTAGACAACACAACAACTTTGCATCACCGTTGGGTAGAAGCAAAGATACTCTTACTAAAACATAGTCCTACAAATTTGGACTAATTCACTTATAGAGATCACAAACAACGTTGAGTATGTGATCATGAGAGTCATTAAAAAAAATATCGTTCTTGGGAATGACACAAGAGTATATATAATCAACGTTGGTCAGAATAGTATATATAATCAACGTTCGTCAGAATATACTCATGTGTCATAACGTAAAATCTCTAATAAAGACTTCTAGTTGGTTCCATCTCAATTAAAGACATTAATAACACTTTACAAGGATAGGAGTGACACGATTAAGGCGGACTAAAGTCACGCAATAACACATGTCACAATGCAATCCTTATAACAACATTAAATTACTTAAAACATAATGTTTGGGTTATGAATCATAAGATATGGTCGGTATACAATCATGAGCCATAAAACAAAACGTGATCAAGGCCTAAGCCATGGGTGTAATCTTTAGGAACAACCTTAACCAGATGATCATATATTCTACTTACATGCAGAAGCGTGAACATTAACAAGGCCAACAAACTTCAGGGAAAATCTTAAGTAATTTCATAACATATCCTTGAGAACATTCATAAATATCAACATTAATTGCCTTTCAAAAAATACTAATAATAAGCCTCATTTTTTGTTCAAAGAACAAATTAGAAAACCCACATCATATGGAAATCAGCAAAACATTAGTGGTCAACAAATTTTAACTATATATTCATCAATTTTAATCATAATGCAATAGATTGTCATTATAGGAAACCTCCCATTGGGTTAATAAACTTAGAAATTCTAGTAAATCATTATCATTAATCATAATGCACAATTATTTTGGGAAATATATGCTAGAATGAACTCGAACCTTAAATCCCAGAAGACCAAACAAATTGTGAAACCCAAATTGGGTTGTCAATTATGAATGTCTCACAGGAATATCATAATGTTGGACTACTTCACCACACAAGTTCTTGTATGCAACCTTAAAGTTGCTATCATGTATGCCCAATAGAGAAAATTTCCTTTCTTGAGTTGAAATCTCCCGTTAGTTCCATTTCAACACAGGACCTTCTCAATAGCCAATTAAAGTAAAACTGGCCTGAAAGGAAGAAGCCTTACAAGGCCCAAAAGATCATGCGCAAATAAGCCCATCAAGAATTATCTCAGCCAACAGCAACATGCTGCATTTGGCCTGGCCCATTTTTCTTCCTCACGTGCAGCCCATACGATGGCCCAGTAGCGCGGGAAAACAAAATTTTTGAATCAGCCGATAAAATCAAAATGGACCATAAACAAATACCAGGCCGCATTCGGCCCAGCCCATTAGCTCCCTTGTGTGCAGCCCGATAGGGATCCTCCGGTCCATTACATCACAACAATCGATTTACATCCAACGGAGAAAAGTGGATCAAGTTAGCATGAAACCAAAAATCAGGAAAAAACCTAACCCTAGCATCAGCTTCTTTCCCCTTTTCGCCGTCCCCTTTCCTTAGCGTTTGTTGCGGTGCGTCGAGCGCAAGGGGACCCAATGAGCGGCAGCGCGTCGAGCTCACGATGACGACGTGCTCGTCTTCAGTCTTCATCGCCGCGGAGGGCGCGCAGCGTGACAGCAGCGTGCTGCCTCGGATCGGTCCATTGGTGTGCGCAGCTCCGTCGAGTCGTTGCTCGGTGGCGCCGTATACTGTGGCTGTCTCATTAGGGCGGCGGAAGTTTCCGATGGTTAGGCGACAAGCTAGCTGGCGCGCTAGGAGCAGCGACACGGGCCGTTGACGATGTGAGTGGTGCAACCATCCGGCCATCTGGTCGGAGCACGGAGGCACTCGTAGCGACGCAAGGCGAATTGGAGTGTCCCGCCGACGTCCATGTGACGCTGCGCACGCGGGGTTGAGCCCCACAGTAGCGGTGCGGGGTCGTCTGGCGATAGGAGCGCTGACGTGCCGACGAGGACGACGGCCGGACGCCCAGGTCCGCATCAACATCAGGTAAGCAACATCAATTGTCGTCAAACATTGGTTAGGGTTCATCAATTTTGGGGATTAGGCTAGGTTTGTTCGGTTAAAATTGGGAAAACACACAAGAAATCTTCAGGGTTATTCATGATTCATTTGTTTCCCCTCCTTCTACATGCTTTACCGACAAAACAAAATCTTCGCACCGATCATGCAATTCATTACTAATCCTACAATAGATAGGGCTAATAATCATGTATAAACAGTAACAAATCAAAAGAATTAACCCTAATCACCATTTGGCCGAGGTCTAATCATGATCCTTATCATTAGACTGAGGCTAATTGTAACTTAACTGAAACTAGTCGGTGCAGTAGGGTTCATGCAGAGTTATTAGCACGGCTCTTTATACCAAATGTTGGATAGACATTAGAATCCCGTGGGATCATCTCTAGCCTAATGAACATGAACACCAAAACTTATTACTAACCTGAACATGATGTCCACATGCCTGCTTGATACAGCAGGTGTCTCTCTGATGTTGAGGTAGACAGAAGAACACCGGCACTTGGTGGCTGGTGGTGGCTGCGGTCTTCAAATTGCTCTCTAGATCGGTAGAGATTAGGGTATTGCCTCCTCACTTTTAGCATTGTCAAATTTTCACTTGGGGTGAGGGCCTCTTTTATAGGCATGGGGTAGTTGGGACCAGGCCAACAGATTAGAAAAGATACTCCCGATATCAGGGCGGAAAGGAAATGGCATAATTAGGCCGCAACTAGAATGTTTAATTAGAAAACATGGTTGTCCCCTTCCTTAAACATTTCCTTGTAGGTAAGCCTGTCAGATCAATTTCAACAATTAACACATCTGGTGCACGCACATGCATAAATAAAGATCAGAGGTACCAATTTTTCCAACAAATTAAAACATACTCCCTTCGTTTTTCTTTTGTAGTCGTTAGGACAATGATCACTAGTTCACTTTTAGTTCATGTACCCTTGTCTGAAACGTCAACAAATAAAAGACGGAGGGAGGATGACTGCTAAATCAACAATTATTTGCAGCACCCAAATCCAAGACAAATCCATTTGATGTAACAAAGAAGAATTTCTGATTCATAACTGAACTTGAGGGATAGAACTGATCCTAGGACCAAAATCCCCTTCCTGCTTTAAAAGGGAAAAAGAAAAATTGCTCGTCTATTAGGACGTGAGTTGATAGAGGGAAAATGAAGGAATCAAAGAGACAAGAGAGGGGCCGGCGTACCTAAGCCTTCTCACCGCCGTCAGAGTCAGCCGCGCTTGAAGCCGGCTGCCGCAACAGGCTGGGGTAGCCGCGATCGGAGGTGCAGCTGCAACCTGGCTTTGAACTGTCGAGGGCGCCGCGGTCAGGGCGTAGGCACGGCGTGATGGGGCCTTCCCGTTGTGACTGGAGCCCGGCCCTGCCTTCCATGAGAGAGAGAGAGAGAGAGAGAGAGAGAGAGATAGAGGATAAAAGCGGAAACGAGGAGGCGAACTACCCTCCAAGGAGGCTAGAGCACTCGGAGGAACCGTAGAGGCTGAATTCTTTCACTGATCCTTTTTCACCCAAGTGAACGAACTCGACCGTGATTTTAATGGTACAGTAAAAAAAACAATGAAACGTGGCCTATGGGTAGGCGCTGGGCAGGCTACAGGAATAAAGAGGTAAATATCAAAATGGAACACATGGATATTCAGCGGCAGACCAAGCCTGATAGGATATCATGAAGATATGTTAGAAGCATTTTTTGTGCCAACCATTAATTGTCCAGACACACGGGGTGAACACACATGACACATACGCACACACCATGGTGAAATTTGCTGTTTTATGACGTTATTTATGAATTTCTTTGGGGTCGACTGGTCTGGGGGAGGAGACCGTAAAATTAAAGCGTATTTAAAGGGTACAACACAGCAGTTTCCAGACGGGAATAAAGTATTTTAGGCAGATTTGGCGTCGTGCGAGAAGGGTCCATCGCGCTATGGACTGCGGCCAATAGGGCTTTTCTAGTGCCTGTGGCGGGTGCGTGGCGTGATCAGCAAGTCCGGTGGCATCATGTGATGGCGACCCGGAGGCGGTGGTGAAGGGAAACGGGGTGGAGGATGAAATGGTAGACGCACACCACAAATCACGCCTGGTTTTGGCCACACATCTACTAGTACTATATGTGTCGTACATAAGTATAAAAATGTGTCTCGAGTCTACACAACATGTATATATTTAAAACTGTTCGTTGTGTGTGAAGCTTAATCGGAACGCAAGGCCTAGAAGTTGCGATTGCAGTCTCTTGCGTAAGCACGCCACGGTCTCCGTCCAGGTTAAGCTATAGCACCCCACGCAGTTGACACATGTAGCAGTGTGATCGTGGCTGAACGGTTGCGTGATTTGTTGCCTTGGGTTGTACAGCTGTCCCGATGGGGCCCGACCGGGTATTTCGTCGTAAACCCGTTTTCTTTTATATCCGATAATAGCGGCATCAAAGGAAGCAGCCTTACAAGGCCCAAAAGATCGCGCGCAAAGAAGCCCATCAAGAATTATCTCAGCCAACGGCGACATGCCGCATTTGTCCTGGCCCATTTTTCTTCCTCACGCGCAGCCCATGTGACGGCCCACTAGCGCGTGTGGCCCCTAAGAAAAACCTAAATTTATGAATCAGCCGAGAAAATCAAAATGGCCCACAAACAAATACCAGGCCGCATTCGACCCAGCCCATTAGCTCCCTTGTGTGCGGCCCGATAGGGATCCGCCGGTGATCACAACAATCGATTCACATCCAATGACGGAAAGTGGATCAAGTCAGTATAAAACCAAAAAACAAGCGAAACCTAACCCTAGCATCAGCTTCTTTCCTCTTTTCGCTGCCCCCTTTCCAGAGCGAGTGCGGCGGCGCATCGAGTGGAAGGTGACGCAGTGAGCGGCAGCGCATCAAGCGCATAATGACAACATGCTCATCTTCAGTCTTCATCACCGCGGAAGGCGTGTAGCGCGACGACAGTGTGCCGCCTTGGATCGGCTCGCCGGCATGCGCAGCTCCGTCGAGTCGTTCCTCGGTGGCGCCGTAGACCGCGGTTGTCTCGTTAGGGCAGCGGAAGTTTCCGGTGGCTCGGCGACAAGCACGACGGCGCGCTCGAAGGCAGCAACATGGGCCGTCGACGACATGAGTGGTGCCACCATCCGGCCATCTGGTCGTAGCATGTAGTGCTCGTAGTGGCGCGCGGCGATTTGGAGTGTCCTGGCGACGTCCACGCGCTGGCCGCTGCGCACGCGGCATTGAGCCCCACAGTAGCGGCGCGGGGATGTCGGGCGTTAGGAACGTTGTGCGCAGCCAGGATCGAGGGAGGGCGGCGCGCTGACGAGGACGACGGCCGGGCGCCCAGGTCCGCATCAACACGTCAGGTAAGCAACATCAATTGCGGTCAAAATTAGTCAGGGTTCATCAGCTTTGGGGTTAGGCTAGGTTTGTTTGGTCAAAATTGGGAAAACACAAGAAATCTTCAGGGTTATTCATGATTCATTTGTTTCCTCTCCTTCTACATGCATTACCTAGAAAACAAAACAAAATCTCCACATCGATCATGCATTTCATTACTATTCAAATCATGTATAAACAGTAACAAATCAAAAGAATTAACCCTAATCACACCATTTGACAGAGGCGTAATCATGATCATTATCATTAGACAGAGGCTAATTACAACTTAACCGAAACTAGTCGGTGCAGTAGGGTTCATGCAGAGGCTAGCACGGCTCTCTTGATACCAAATGTTGGAACCTTAGACACAGTAGAATCCCGTAGGATAATCTCTAGCCTAATGAACATGAACGCCAAAACTTATTACTAACCTGAACTTGATGTCCACTTGCCGACTTGATACATCAAGTGTCTCTCTGATGTTGAGGTAGACAGAAAAACACCGACACTTGGTGGCTGGGGTCTTCAAATTGATCCTCACGCCTCTCTAAATCGGTAGAGATTAGGGTAGCCCTCCTCACTGTTAGCATTGTCAAATTGTCATTGGGGGTGACGGCCTCTTTTCTAGGCATGCATGGGGTAGTTGGGACCAGGCCAACAGATTAGAAAAGATGGATGTAATTAGAATGTTTAATTAGGAAATATGGTTGTCCCCTTCCTTAAACATTTCCTTGCAGGTAAGCCTGTCAGATCTATTTCAACAATTAACACATCTGGTGCAATTAACACATCTGGAATCAAAAAGACAAGAGAGTCAGCCGTGCGTACCTATCCATCTCGCCGCTGTCAGAGTCAGCCGTGCTTGAAGCCGGCCTGATCCGTTGAGGGCGCCGCGGTGGGGGCAGGCAAGCCGTGATGGGGCTGTCACGCCCATATCCTCCCGCTGTGACTGGAGCCCGGCCCTGCCTTCCACCGGACGGAGGGAGGGAGGGAGGGAGGGAGGGAGGGAGGGAGAGAGAGAGAGAGAGAGAGCGAGAGAGAGAGAGAGAGAGAGAGAGAGAGAGAGAGAGAGAGGGAGGGGGAGAGAGAGAGAGAGGGTAAAAGCGGAAACTAACGAGGAGGCGCACTACCCTCCAAGTAGGCTAGAGCTCTCGGAGGAACTGTAACACCCAGATTTTTCAAATAATTCAAATTAATTCAATTATAATACAGCTCCATTTTTCTTTAATTAAATTTGTCTAGTTCAACGTGCACCATGTTGTTTGCTTGCATTTGGGTGAAAAATGATTTTTGAAGCTTATAGCAGTTCGTGTTTAGCAGGCAAAGAATAGACATGCCACTCGTCCAAATAGAAAAATTCCATCGTCTCTTGCCTTCTCTTGCATGCAGTCCGTGGCCCAATATATGGAAAAACTGCCATAATCTTCAATTACCGCTAATAAATTCTATTGATTTCCACATTTAGAGCCCCTCCTCCTTCCATAGGAAGGTCTCCTGCTTCTTCCTTTCTTCAACCAAAACAGCAGCGCTCCCTCTGTTTCATCTTCGTGTTCCTCATTTGCCCAAGAGAAAAACTGGCTGCCGCCGTCTCCGGTAAGTCGTCGCCGTGAACCGCCATGGAGCCCTGCTTATCCAAACTCTCCCATCGCAGGGCACAGCAAGGAGCTCGCGAAGCCCATCGCCGTTGTCTTCTCTTCGCGGAAAACAGGTCCTCGATACAGCCACGGCACGTCAACGACCCGAAGGAAGAACTCGCCTCTGAAGATGCAGCCTTGTCCCTGGCGAACACGCCAACAACCATGACTCGTCGTCACCATCGCCTCGTCGCCTGGGAAATCACATCTCCGACGAGCTCCGGACGACCACGACATCTCGATGACCTGACGTGTCTCGCCTCCGACACTGCAGCCTGATCCTCGACGAACCTCGTGTGCACGACCGGAATCGCTCCACGCCGTCACGACGCCGCTGGTGAGGACTGCCGGCCCTTCTCATTCGTTTGTGTTGCTTTTGGTCGAGTTCCGTAGACGAGTAGCACGTCTTCACGGAACTTGCAGCCACAGCCATGATGTTTTTGTATGCCGACCTCATCAGTTTGATATATGCTAGGATCAGCAAGGATTATGCATTCTTTTTTTGTTTTTACCATAACACGCATCCTGCTCTGTTTCTTTTACCATGTTGATCTCCTCAACCTGACGCCACTTGGAAAGTATACCATGTTCTCAATATCTACAAACTGAATTCTGTAAGCTTTTTCCTTGTGTGCGATCTCATCAGTCAAGTCTGCTAGTATGGCTAGGACTAGACTTTTTCATGCCCTTCCTGTTGCTTATCAGATCAAGTCGTGTGCTTCTTTTCAATCTCTGATAACCTTTTCCTTGTATAAAATACCTTAGTCCCTGTAGCTCGTCACCATATTGCTGATATTCAGATGCTCTGATTTCTGTCTGAAACAGAGTACATGACGTGTATCAGTTCCAGAAAAACTTGTTTAACTTGTTTCGCTCATATCTTTTTCATACGAACTCCGATTTGGACGATTCTTGCGCTCACGTGACCGTTACGATGTAGGCCTTCTTGTGATATGCTTGTTTTACTGTGTTTCTGCTGTTTGGCTCTGTTTCTCAATGTGTTTATTGTTTGCTTGTCGGTACGATGTGCGCGAACAGATCAAGAGCCGGCATTGAACCTCCAAGATCAGGTTTTTGAAGAGTTTGAGCAGCAACCAGGCAAGTGCCGTTGACCATACTGAACCCATCTTAGGACTAGATTTTTATTTTGCATGCATGTCTTAAATTGGAATCCCATAATATGGTTTACTAGTTATTTCCTTATTATTCCTTGAAGCCGTTGATGAGTAGTACATATATGGGTCTGGGTAGCTTATTTGCTAGTGCTGTCAGTGGTGGGTTCGTGGGGTATCTTAATTTGACTAATTATATACTGAACATAATTCATGGGATGGTAATTGCTTTTAGAGACTTGGAGATTAGGGAACCTTGGCAGGATGGTATGTTTGGTTTGGTGCCGTCGTGCACGAGAGCTCGGTTTGTGCTAGTGCCTGCCATAGGTTCTAAGGACCGGTTCATGGAGCATGTAACCCGGCTTAACAGCGCAGCCATGGGACCTATATGGGTACAGCCTGGCTAATTACTTGGATATCCTCTTCTTCTCTGTACACACCATCGGCGGTCTAGTGGCGCAAGAGGGGGCTTCTGCAGCGGAGGTAAAATGGACTCCATATGCTGTTAGCGGTGGAACCTTAGCGGGTGTCTACAGGTTGAGAGGATCCTTGGAAAGGCCTTGTAGTGTGACCCTGGCTACACACCCCGGAAGTGTGAAGCAAAACGGGAAACACGACTCATGGGGAACGTGCGCAAACTCTGCAGAGATTCAAACTGTCATGACAGCCGTGCTCACGGTTAAGAGCGGCCTGGACTTATTCATGATTAGTGGGGGGCTTGGTTGGCTGGTTCGTTGGTAGTCGGATTGGGATCCGATGAGTTCTTTCCTTGTTGGTTCAGTTCTGTTGGAGAGATGACACACCTAGTAATTAGGATGCTTTGAGTCTAGGTTTGCATAGTGCAGTAAACCCGAGTCGAGCCTTTCTTGTTTATAGCCAAACATGTCATATAATTCCCACACTTGCTGAGTACTTTATGTACTCACGGTGCTATATTCCCTCTTTTTTTTGTCATATATTGCTGCTCAGACGATGGAGGAGAAACGGAGTACAATGATGACGACTTCGATCTGGACGCTCCGTACTAGGCTGGCGCTCCCCCGGACAACGCCTGTGGAGATGGAAGACACGCTTCATTTTATTGCTGCATATGTAATTTTCTTTTAGACCTACGGGTCCTTATGTATCGGATATTTAACGTTTACTTGGCTTGTAATAATGATATTTCACTATTTGTCAACTACATGTATGGTTAACTGATCCTGGCATACATGTGGATTTATATTCGGTTATTTTCTTTGAACCGGGTGTGACAAAGTGGTATCAGAGCCGAGGTTGTCCGTAGGACGCGAGCCTAGGTAGAAATGGCCGTTACTAAGGATTATTTTCGCATATCAAAACTATTTTGACAAAAACAAAGAAAAAAATTACTCTCCTATTCTTCTGCTGTTTGCTTTATTGATTTATTTAACTTTATTTGCAGCCTGCAAAACCGTCACTAGCTTACTTATTTTGTTTATGAAATGTATTTACAAAGTTGTTGTTTTTTTTGTTTAAAATCTTGTACAAGCTCTTCCTTTGTTGTTTATTTTTTTGTAAAAAAAAAATCTAGATGACACGTACGTACGCACGCATGAGCACCGGAGTTCGTCTTCAGCTACAGCACCATGCACAAAGACTCCAGGATATATACTGGCACCCCAAGATTTTCTAGAGCCTCCCTTGGTGGATGCTTGCAACACTGTCAAGCTATCAATCACCTTAATGGAGGTGATGACTGATGGTCAAGGCGCTGATGAAGTTGTGGTACATCTCCAAGAGGAGTGGACACATGCAGAGGCTACACTGAAGACTACTATGTGTCCCTCTGACGACAACAAACGGACAACCACCTCTCCATGGTGCAGGCCTGTCGGTCGTCTGCCAAAACACTTGATCCAGAATTGATCGCTTTCACCTCAACACTCTCCGTGACGCTGCCGTTTCATAGGCGTAGGAAGCACCCATCTAAAGTTGTATTATGCAAACATTCTTAACATCTTTAGTATCGCTTTAGATGGTGCGGTGTATTTTTGTTTGCTGGTGTGTCTACTTTGGACCTTGCTCGGTGTGCTGATACAACCATGGAACGCCTCGGCAATTTCTCCATGGCTGCATCCTTGCTTAATACAATCCATCCATCGTTTAAGGTTTCATTGATGCATATAGCTGGGAGTCCTTTTTATCTTAGATCTTTTAAGAATACCACCCATCTCGGTTCTACATTTGACAACTGAAGAAATTCTTGAGAGCACAAGAAGAGCAACTCCCAGTTGAGGACCAGAACACTCAGGATGATCTTTTTATTCTGAACATCCTGTTAAGATCACCGAGACATCAGAACACATTCCCCAGAAGATGATGATTCATGTATCCAAATCTCAGTGGAAGCATTATTCGGAAGAAGACGCTACTTTGGACCGAGAAGACGACTTGAAGGCTGAGCTTCCTGATCTTTTCTTGTAGGCTTCCGAATCTCGAGGGCGAGATTCATTCTAAGGGGGTAGATTTGTAACACCCAGATTTTTCAAATAATTCAAATTAATTCAATTATAATACAGCTCCATTTTTCTTTAATTAAATTTGTCTAGTTCAACGTGCACCATGTTGTTTGCTTGCATTTGGGTGAAAAATGATTTTTGAAGCTTATAGCAGTTCGTGTTTAGCAGGCAAAGAATAGACATGCCACTCGTCCAAATAGAAAAATTCCATCGTCTCTTGCCTTCTCTTGCATGCAGTCCGTGGCCCAATATATGGAAAAACTGCCATAATCTTCAATTACCGCTAATAAATTCTATTGATTTCCACATTTAGAGCCCCTCCTCCTTCCATAGGAAGGTCTCCTGCTTCTTCCTTTCTTCAACCAAAACAGCAGCGCTCCCTCTGTTTCATCTTCGTGTTCCTCATTTGCCCAAGAGAAAAACTGGCTGCCGCCGTCTCCGGTAAGTCGTCGCCGTGAACCGCCATGGAGCCCTGCTTATCCAAACTCTCCCATCGCAGGGCACAGCAAGGAGCTCGCGAAGCCCATCGCCGTTGTCTTCTCTTCGCGGAAAACAGGTCCTCGATACAGCCACGGCACGTCAACGACCCGAAGGAAGAACTCGCCTCTGAAGATGCAGCCTTGTCCCTGGCGAACACGCCAACAACCATGACTCGTCGTCACCATCGCCTCGCCGCCTGGGAAATCACATCTCCGACGAGCTCCGGACGACCACGACATCTCGATGACCTGACGTGTCTCGCCTCCGACACTGCAGCCTGATCCTCGACGAACCTCGTGTGCGCGACCGGAATCGCTCCACGCCGTCACGACGCCGCTGGTGAGGACTGCCGGCCCTTCTCATTCGTTTGTGTTGCTTTTGGTCGAGTTCCGTAGACGAGTAGCACGTCTTCACGGAACTTGCAGCCACAGCCATGATGTTTTTGTATGCCGACCTCATCAGTTTGATATATGCTAGGATCAGCAAGGATTATGCATTCTTTTTCTGTTTTTACCATAACACGCATCCTGCTCTGTTTCTTTTACCATGTTGATCTCCTCAACCTGACGCCACTTGGAAAGTATACCATGTTCTCAATATCTACAAACTGAATTCTGTAAGCTTTTTCCTTGTGTGCGATCTCATCAGTCAAGTCTGCTAGTATGGCTAGGACTAGACTTTTTCATGCCCTTCCTGTTGCTTATCAGATCAAGTCGTGTGCTTCTTTTCAATCTCTGATAACCTTTTCCTTGTATAAAATACCTTAGTCCCTTAGCTCGTCACCATATTGCTGATATTCAGATGCTCTGATTTCTGTCTGAAACAGAGTACATGACGTGTATCAGTTCCAGAAAAACTTGTTTAACTTGTTTCGCTCATATCTTTTTCATACGAACTCCGATTTGGACGATTCTTGCGCTCACGTGACCGTTACGATGTAGGCCTTCTTGTGATATGCCTGTTTTACTGTGTTTCTGCTGTTTGGCTCTGTTTCTCAATGTGTTTATTGTTTGCTTGTCGGTACGATGTGCGCGAACAGATCAAGAGCCGGCATTGAACCTCCAAGATCAGGTTTTTGAAGAGTTTGAGCAGCAACCAGGCAAGTGCCGTTGACCATACTGAACCCATCTTAGGACTAGATTTTTATTTTGCATGCATGTCTTAAATTGGAATCCCATAATATGGTTTACTAGTTATTTCCTTATTATTCCTTGAAGCCGTTGATGAGTAGTACATATATGGGTCTGGGTAGCTTATTTGCTAGTGCTGTCAGTGGTGGGTTCATGGGGTATCTAAATTTGACTAATTATATACTGAACATAATTCATAGGATGGTAATTGCTTTTAGAGACTTGGAGATTAGGGAACCTTGGCAGGATGGTATGTTTGGTTTGGTGCCGTCGTGCACGAGAGCTCGGTTTGTGCTAGTGCCTGCCATAGGTTCTAAGGACCGGTTCATGGAGCATGTAACCCGGCTTAACAGCGCAGCCATGGGACCTATATGGGTACAGCCTGGCTAATTACTTGGATATCCTCTTCTTCTCTGTACACACCATCGGCGGTCTAGTGGCGCAAGAGGGGGCTTCTGCAGCGGAGGTAAAATGGACTCCATATGCTGTTAGCGGTGGAACCTTAGCGGGTGTCTACAGGTTGAGAGGATCCTTGGAAAGGCCTTGTAGTGTGACCCTGGCTACACACCCCGGAAGTGTGAAGCAAAACGGGAAACACGACTCATGGGGAACGTGCGCAAACTCTGCAGAGATTCAAACTGTCATGACAGCCGTGCTCACGGTTAAGAGCGGCCTGGACTTATTCATGATTAGTGGGGGGCTTGGTTGGCTGGTTCGTTGGTAGTCGGATTGGGATCCGATGAGTTCTTTCCTTGTTGGTTCAGTTCTGTTGGAGAGATGACACACCTAGTAATTAGGATGCTTTGAGTCTAGGTTTGCATAGTGCAGGAAACCCGAGTCGAGCCTTTCTTGTTTATAGCCAAACATGTCATATAATTCCCACACTTGCTGAGTACTTTATGTACTCACGGTGCTATATTCCCTCTTTTTTTTGTCATATATTGCTGCTCAGACGATGGAGGAGAAACGGAGTACAATGATGACGACTTCGATCTGGACGCTCCGTACTAGGCTGGCGCTCCCCCGGACAACGCCTGTGGAGATGGAAGACACGCTTCATTTTATTGCTGCATATGTAATTTTCTTTTAGACCTACGGGTCCTTATGTATCGGATATTTAACGTTTACTTAGCTTGTAATAATGATATTTCACTATTTGTCAACTACATGTATGGTTAACTGATCCTGGCATACATGTGGATTTATATTCGGTTATTTTCTTTGAACCGGGTGTGACAAAGTGGTATCAGAGCCGAGGTTGTCCGTAGGACGCGAGCCTAGGTAGAAATGGCCGTTACTAAGGATTATTTTCGCATATCAAAACTATTTTGACAAAAACAAAGAAAAAAATTACTCTCCTATTCTTCTGCTGTTTGCTTTATTGATTTATTTAACTTTATTTGCAGCCTGCAAAACCGTCACTAGCTTACTTATTTTGTTTATGAAATGTATTTACAAAGTTGTTGTTTTTTTTGTTTAAAATCTTGTACAAGCTCTTCCTTTGTTGTTTATTTTTTTGTAAAAAAAAAATCTAGATGACACGTACGTACGCACGCATGAGCACCGGAGTTCGTCTTCAGCTACAGCACCATGCACAAAGACTCCAGGATATATACTGGCACCCCAAGATTTTCTAGAGCCTCCCTTGGTGGATGCTTGCAACACTGTCAAGCTATCAATCACCTTAATGGAGGTGATGACTGATGGTCAAGGCGCTGATGAAGTTGTGGTACATCTCCAAGAGGAGTGGACACATGCAGAGGCTACACTGAAGACTACTATGTGTCCCTCTGACGACAACAAACGGACAACCACCTCTCCATGGTGCAGGCCTGTCGGTCGTCTGCCAAAACACTTGATCCAGAATTGATCGCTTTCACCTCAACACTCTCCGTGACGCTGCCGTTTCATAGGCGTAGGAAGCACCCATCTAAAGTTGTATTATGCAAACGTTCTTAACATCTTTAGTATCGCTTTAGATGGTGCGGTGTATTGAACTTTTGTTTGCTGGTGTGTCTACTTTGGACCTTGCTCGGTGTGCTGATACAACCATGGAACGCCTCGGCAATTTCTCCATGGCTGCATCCTTGCTTAATACAATCCATCCATCGTTTAAGGTTTCATTGATGCATATAGCTGGGAGTCCTTTTTATCTTAGATCTTTTAAGAATACCACCCATCTCGGTTCTACATTTGACAACTGAAGAAATTCTTGAGAGCACAAGAAGAGCAACTCCCAGTTGAGGACCAGAACACTCAGGATGATCTTTTTATTCTGAACATCCTGTTAAGATCACCGAGACATCAGAACACATTCCCCAGAAGATGATGATTCATGTATCCAAATCTCAGTGGAAGCATTATTCGGAAGAAGACGCTACTTTGGACCGAGAAGACGACTTGAAGGCTGAGCTTCCTGATCTTTTCTTGTAGGCTTCCGAATCTCGAGGGCGAGATTCATTCTAAGGGGGTAGATTTGTAACACCCAGATTTTTCAAATAATTCAAATTAATTCAATTATAATACAGCTCCATTTTTCTTTAATTAAATTTGTCTAGTTCAACGTGCACCATGTTGTTTGCTTGCATTTGGGTGAAAAATGATTTTTGAAGCTTATAGCAGTTCGTGTTTAGCAGGCAAAGAATAGACATGCCACTCGTCCAAATAGAAAAATTCCATCGTCTCTTGCCTTCTCTTGCATGCAGTCCGTGGCCCAATATATGGAAAAACTGCCATAATCTTCAATTACCGCTAATAAATTCTATTGATTTCCACATTTAGAGCCCCTCCTCCTTCCATAGGAAGGTCTCCTGCTTCTTCCTTTCTTCAACCAAAACAGCAGCGCTCCCTCTGTTTCATCTTCGTGTTCCTCATTTGCCCAAGAGAAAAACTGGCTGCCGCCGTCTCCGGTAAGTCGTCGCCGTGAACCGCCATGGAGCCCTGCTTATCCAAACTCTCCCATCGCAGGGCACAGCAAGGAGCTCGCGAAGCCCATCGCCGTTGTCTTCTCTTCGCGGAAAACAGGTCCTCGATACAGCCACGGCACGTCAACGACCCGAAGGAAGAACTCGCCTCTGAAGATGCAGCCTTGTCCCTGGCGAACACGCCAACAACCATGACTCGTCGTCACCATCGCCTCGCCGCCTGGGAAATCACATCTCCGACGAGCTCCGGACGACCACGACATCTCGATGACCTGACGTGTCTCGCCTCCGACACTGCAGCCTGATCCTCGACGAACCTCGTGTGCGCGACCGGAATCGCTCCACGCCGTCACGACGCCGCTGGTGAGGACTGCCGGCCCTTCTCATTCGTTTGTGTTGCTTTTGGTCGAGTTCCGTAGACGAGTAGCACGTCTTCACGGAACTTGCAGCCACAGCCATGATGTTTTTGTATGCCGACCTCATCAGTTTGATATATGCTAGGATCAGCAAGGATTATGCATTCTTTTTCTGTTTTTACCATAACACGCATCCTGCTCTGTTTCTTTTACCATGTTGATCTCCTCAACCTGACGCCACTTGGAAAGTATACCATGTTCTCAATATCTACAAACTGAATTCTGTAAGCTTTTTCCTTGTGTGCGATCTCATCAGTCAAGTCTGCTAGTATGGCTAGGACTAGACTTTTTCATGCCCTTCCTGTTGCTTATCAGATCAAGTCGTGTGCTTCTTTTCAATCTCTGATAACCTTTTCCTTGTATAAAATACCTTAGTCCCTTAGCTCGTCACCATATTGCTGATATTCAGATGCTCTGATTTCTGTCTGAAACAGAGTACATGACGTGTATCAGTTCCAGAAAAACTTGTTTAACTTGTTTCGCTCATATCTTTTTCATACGAACTCCGATTTGGACGATTCTTGCGCTCACGTGACCGTTACGATGTAGGCCTTCTTGTGATATGCCTGTTTTACTGTGTTTCTGCTGTTTGGCTCTGTTTCTCAATGTGTTTATTGTTTGCTTGTCGGTACGATGTGCGCGAACAGATCAAGAGCCGGCATTGAACCTCCAAGATCAGGTTTTTGAAGAGTTTGAGCAGCAACCAGGCAAGTGCCGTTGACCATACTGAACCCATCTTAGGACTAGATTTTTATTTTGCATGCATGTCTTAAATTGGAATCCCATAATATGGTTTACTAGTTATTTCCTTATTATTCCTTGAAGCCGTTGATGAGTAGTACATATATGGGTCTGGGTAGCTTATTTGCTAGTGCTGTCAGTGGTGGGTTCATGGGGTATCTTAATTTGACTAATTATATACTGAACATAATTCATAGGATGGTAATTGCTTTTAGAGACTTGGAGATTAGGGAACCTTGGCAGGATGGTATGTTTGGTTTGGTGCCGTCGTGCACGAGAGCTCGGTTTGTGCTAGTGCCTGCCATAGGTTCTAAGGACCGGTTCATGGAGCATGTAACCCGGCTTAACAGCGCAGCCATGGGACCTATATGGGTACAGCCTGGCTAATTACTTGGATATCCTCTTCTTCTCTGTACACACCATCGGCGGTCTAGTGGTGCAAGAGGGGGCTTCTGCAGCGGAGGTAAAATGGACTCCATATGCTGTTAGCGGTGGAACCTTAGCGGGTGTCTACAGGTTGAGAGGATCCTTGGAAAGGCCTTGTAGTGTGACCCTGGCTACACACCCCGGAAGTGTGAAGCAAAACGGGAAACACGACTCATGGGGAACGTGCGCAAACTCTGCAGAGATTCAAACTGTCATGACAGCCGTGCTCACGGTTAAGAGCGGCCTGGACTTATTCATGATTAGTGGGGGGCTTGGTTGGCTGGTTCGTTGGTAGTCGGATTGGGATCCGATGAGTTCTTTCCTTGTTGGTTCAGTTCTGTTGGAGAGATGACACACCTAGTAATTAGGATGCTTTGAGTCTAGGTTTGCATAGTGCAGTAAACCCGAGTCGAGCCTTTCTTGTTTATAGCCAAACATGTCATATAATTCCCACACTTGCTGAGTACTTTATGTACTCACGGTGCTATATTCCCTCTTTTTTTTGTCATATATTGCTGCTCAGACGATGGAGGAGAAACGGAGTACAATGATGACGACTTCGATCTGGACGCTCCGTACTAGGCTGGCGCTCCCCCGGACAACGCCTGTGGAGATGGAAGACACGCTTCATTTTATTGCTGCATATGTAATTTTCTTTTAGACCTACGGGTCCTTATGTATCGGATATTTAACGTTTACTTAGCTTGTAATAATGATATTTCACTATTTGTCAACTACATGTATGGTTAACTGATCCTGGCATACATGTGGATTTATATTCGGTTATTTTCTTTGAACCGGGTGTGACAAAGTGGTATCAGAGCCGAGGTTGTCCGTAGGACGCGAGCCTAGGTAGAAATGGCCGTTACTAAGGATTATTTTCGCATATCAAAACTATTTTGACAAAAACAAAGAAAAAAATTACTCTCCTATTCTTCTGCTGTTTGCTTTATTGATTTATTTAACTTTATTTGCAGCCTGCAAAACCGTCACTAGCTTACTTATTTTGTTTATGAAATGTATTTACAAAGTTGTTGTTTTTTTTGTTTAAAATCTTGTACAAGCTCTTCCTTTGTTGTTTATTTTTTTGTAAAAAAAAAATCTAGATGACACGTACGTACGCACGCATGAGCACCGGAGTTCGTCTTCAGCTACAGCACCATGCACAAAGACTCCAGGATATATACTGGCACCCCAAGATTTTCTAGAGCCTCCCTTGGTGGATGCTTGCAACACTGTCAAGCTATCAATCACCTTAATGGAGGTGATGACTGATGGTCAAGGCGCTGATGAAGTTGTGGTACATCTCCAAGAGGAGTGGACACATGCAGAGGCTACACTGAAGACTACTATGTGTCCCTCTGACGACAACAAACGGACAACCACCTCTCCATGGTGCAGGCCTGTCGGTCGTCTGCCAAAACACTTGATCCAGAATTGATCGCTTTCACCTCAACACTCTCCGTGACGCTGCCGTTTCATAGGCGTAGGAAGCACCCATCTAAAGTTGTATTATGCAAACGTTCTTAACATCTTTAGTATCGCTTTAGATGGTGCGGTGTATTGAACTTTTGTTTGCTGGTGTGTCTACTTTGGACCTTGCTCGGTGTGCTGATACAACCATGGAACGCCTCGGCAATTTCTCCATGGCTGCATCCTTGCTTAATACAATCCATCCATCGTTTAAGGTTTCATTGATGCATATAGCTGGGAGTCCTTTTTATCTTAGATCTTTTAAGAATACCACCCATCTCGGTTCTACATTTGACAACTGAAGAAATTCTTGAGAGCACAAGAAGAGCAACTCCCAGTTGAGGACCAGAACACTCAGGATGATCTTTTTATTCTGAACATCCTGTTAAGATCACCGAGACATCAGAACACATTCCCCAGAAGATGATGATTCATGTATCCAAATCTCAGTGGAAGCATTATTCGGAAGAAGACGCTACTTTGGACCGAGAAGACGACTTGAAGGCTGAGCTTCCTGATCTTTTCTTGTAGGCTTCCGAATCTCGAGGGCGAGATTCATTCTAAGGGGGTAGATTTGTAACACCCAGATTTTTCAAATAATTCAAATTAATTCAATTATAATACAGCTCCATTTTTCTTTAATTAAATTTGTCTAGTTCAACGTGCACCATGTTGTTTGCTTGCATTTGGGTGAAAAATGATTTTTGAAGCTTATAGCAGTTCGTGTTTAGCAGGCAAAGAATAGACATGCCACTCGTCCAAATAGAAAAATTCCATCGTCTCTTGCCTTCTCTTGCATGCAGTCCGTGGCCCAATATATGGAAAAACTGCCATAATCTTCAATTACCGCTAATAAATTCTATTGATTTCCACATTTAGAGCCCCTCCTCCTTCCATAGGAAGGTCTCCTGCTTCTTCCTTTCTTCAACCAAAACAGCAGCGCTCCCTCTGTTTCATCTTCGTGTTCCTCATTTGCCCAAGAGAAAAACTGGCTGCCGCCGTCTCCGGTAAGTCGTCGCCGTGAACCGCCATGGAGCCCTGCTTATCCAAACTCTCCCATCGCAGGGCACAGCAAGGAGCTCGCGAAGCCCATCGCCGTTGTCTTCTCTTCGCGGAAAACAGGTCCTCGATACAGCCACGGCACGTCAACGACCCGAAGGAAGAACTCGCCTCTGAAGATGCAGCCTTGTCCCTGGCGAACACGCCAACAACCATGACTCGTCGTCACCATCGCCTCGCCGCCTGGGAAATCACATCTCCGACGAGCTCCGGACGACCACGACATCTCGATGACCTGACGTGTCTCGCCTCCGACACTGCAGCCTGATCCTCGACGAACCTCGTGTGCGCGACCGGAATCGCTCCACGCCGTCACGACGCCGCTGGTGAGGACTGCCGGCCCTTCTCATTCGTTTGTGTTGCTTTTGGTCGAGTTCCGTAGACGAGTAGCACGTCTTCACGGAACTTGCAGCCACAGCCATGATGTTTTTGTATGCCGACCTCATCAGTTTGATATATGCTAGGATCAGCAAGGATTATGCATTCTTTTTCTGTTTTTACCATAACACGCATCCTGCTCTGTTTCTTTTACCATGTTGATCTCCTCAACCTGACGCCACTTGGAAAGTATACCATGTTCTCAATATCTACAAACTGAATTCTGTAAGCTTTTTCCTTGTGTGCGATCTCATCAGTCAAGTCTGCTAGTATGGCTAGGACTAGACTTTTTCATGCCCTTCCTGTTGCTTATCAGATCAAGTCGTGTGCTTCTTTTCAATCTCTGATAACCTTTTCCTTGTATAAAATACCTTAGTCCCTTAGCTCGTCACCATATTGCTGATATTCAGATGCTCTGATTTCTGTCTGAAACAGAGTACATGACGTGTATCAGTTCCAGAAAAACTTGTTTAACTTGTTTCGCTCATATCTTTTTCATACGAACTCCGATTTGGACGATTCTTGCGCTCACGTGACCGTTACGATGTAGGCCTTCTTGTGATATGCCTGTTTTACTGTGTTTCTGCTGTTTGGCTCTGTTTCTCAATGTGTTTATTGTTTGCTTGTCGGTACGATGTGCGCGAACAGATCAAGAGCCGGCATTGAACCTCCAAGATCAGGTTTTTGAAGAGTTTGAGCAGCAACCAGGCAAGTGCCGTTGACCATACTGAACCCATCTTAGGACTAGATTTTTATTTTGCATGCATGTCTTAAATTGGAATCCCATAATATGGTTTACTAGTTATTTCCTTATTATTCCTTGAAGCCGTTGATGAGTAGTACATATATGGGTCTGGGTAGCTTATTTGCTAGTGCTGTCAGTGGTGGGTTCATGGGGTATCTTAATTTGACTAATTATATACTGAACATAATTCATAGGATGGTAATTGCTTTTAGAGACTTGGAGATTAGGGAACCTTGGCAGGATGGTATGTTTGGTTTGGTGCCGTCGTGCACGAGAGCTCGGTTTGTGCTAGTGCCTGCCATAGGTTCTAAGGACCGGTTCATGGAGCATGTAACCCGGCTTAACAGCGCAGCCATGGGACCTATATGGGTACAGCCTGGCTAATTACTTGGATATCCTCTTCTTCTCTGTACACACCATCGGCGGTCTAGTGGTGCAAGAGGGGGCTTCTGCAGCGGAGGTAAAATGGACTCCATATGCTGTTAGCGGTGGAACCTTAGCGGGTGTCTACAGGTTGAGAGGATCCTTGGAAAGGCCTTGTAGTGTGACCCTGGCTACACACCCCGGAAGTGTGAAGCAAAACGGGAAACACGACTCATGGGGAACGTGCGCAAACTCTGCAGAGATTCAAACTGTCATGACAGCCGTGCTCACGGTTAAGAGCGGCCTGGACTTATTCATGATTAGTGGGGGGCTTGGTTGGCTGGTTCGTTGGTAGTCGGATTGGGATCCGATGAGTTCTTTCCTTGTTGGTTCAGTTCTGTTGGAGAGATGACACACCTAGTAATTAGGATGCTTTGAGTCTAGGTTTGCATAGTGCAGTAAACCCGAGTCGAGCCTTTCTTGTTTATAGCCAAACATGTCATATAATTCCCACACTTGCTGAGTACTTTATGTACTCACGGTGCTATATTCCCTCTTTTTTTGTCATATATTGCTGCTCAGACGATGGAGGAGAAACGGAGTACAATGATGACGACTTCGATCTGGACGCTCCGTACTAGGCTGGCGCTCCCCCGGACAACGCCTGTGGAGATGGAAGACACGCTTCATTTTATTGCTGCATATGTAATTTTCTTTTAGACCTACGGGTCCTTATGTATCGGATATTTAACGTTTACTTAGCTTGTAATAATGATATTTCACTATTTGTCAACTACATGTATGGTTAACTGATCCTGGCATACATGTGGATTTATATTCGGTTATTTTCTTTGAACCGGGTGTGACAAAGTGGTATCAGAGCCGAGGTTGTCCGTAGGACGCGAGCCTAGGTAGAAATGGCCGTTACTAAGGATTATTTTCGCATATCAAAACTATTTTGACAAAAACAAAGAAAAAAATTACTCTCCTATTCTTCTGCTGTTTGCTTTATTGATTTATTTAACTTTATTTGCAGCCTGCAAAACCGTCACTAGCTTACTTATTTTGTTTATGAAATGTATTTACAAAGTTGTTGTTTTTTTTGTTTAAAATCTTGTACAAGCTCTTCCTTTGTTGTTTATTTTTTTGTAAAAAAAAAATCTAGATGACACGTACGTACGCACGCATGAGCACCGGAGTTCGTCTTCAGCTACAGCACCATGCACAAAGACTCCAGGATATATACTGGCACCCCAAGATTTTCTAGAGCCTCCCTTGGTGGATGCTTGCAACACTGTCAAGCTATCAATCACCTTAATGGAGGTGATGACTGATGGTCAAGGCGCTGATGAAGTTGTGGTACATCTCCAAGAGGAGTGGACACATGCAGAGGCTACACTGAAGACTACTATGTGTCCCTCTGACGACAACAAACGGACAACCACCTCTCCATGGTGCAGGCCTGTCGGTCGTCTGCCAAAACACTTGATCCAGAATTGATCGCTTTCACCTCAACACTCTCCGTGACGCTGCCGTTTCATAGGCGTAGGAAGCACCCATCTACACACGTCTTTCCTGCGCACTTTGTCCTCACTCGTGCGCACCCGGGAACGACTTCCCAGTCGGTCACCCATCCTGAAATTGCTCCAGGCCAAGCACGCTTAACCTCGGAGTTCTTTCGAGATGAGCTCCCGGAAAAGAAGTTGCAACTTGTTGATATGAGTATTCTATTAATCTTATTAAGCCTTGGGTTGGGATGTCACAGGAACCGTACAGGCTGATTTCTTTCACCGATCCATTTTCACCCAAGTGAACGAACTCGACCGTGATTTCAATGGTACGGTAAAAAAAATATTGAAACGTGGCCTATGGGTAGGCGCTGGGCAAGATACAGGAATAAAGAGGTAAATATCAAAATGGAACACATGGATATTCAGCGGCAGACCAAGCCTCATAGGATACCATCAAGATATGTTAGAAGCATTTTGTGCAAACCATTAGTTGTCCAGACACACGGGGTGAACACACATGACACATACGCACATACACATTATCTGGTCCAACTTAAACAATATCATATTACCACCACTACAAGAAATTTACTGATTTATGACGTTTTTTAGCCGTCACCATGGCGAGTACCATTTTTTTCGTCATTAACCATTATTTATGATGAAAAATAACTGTCGTTAATTAAGTGGACAAGTTGACATGGTAAATAAAAAACAGGAGCATGAGAGAATTTTTTATGGCAGTGATCACATTACTTTCTCCCCAAAGATATAAGATAAAAATGGTTACATACACACTTTAAAGTGGAACAACCACACCTCATGAAGTGGCTTATATCTGCAGGCCACACGTTATTTCATGCCGTCCCAACGGCTTGTTCTGGTTGCTTTCGAAGGGTTTTCCACTTCTTAAGAAGCAGCCTTCCTCTCTCCTAAAAACACTGTACTCTTCCCTAAACTAGAAGCAAAATCACTATGGGTACAAAGTTAATTATATTCCTTTAATTAAATATGCTACGGTAATATGAAAATGGTGTTCAGATTTGCTAATAGAAGACAGGTGATGCGCTATGGCAAATGGACCAACGGCAAGGTTCACAAGGTTGCACAATTGCAGGCAGTGGGCGACACCGGCAGATCTAATTGCGGAGGCAGAGATGTAGAATAAATTAGGGTGGGCAAGGGTGAAATCAAATAGAAATGGCTTTTCTAGGGCAATGAAGTATGGGGATGAGGAAAGTTGTCGGCCGAGTGGTTGGTTGGATAAGTGGTGGTTGGCTTGGAAGACGGCGGCGTCCGCGGGTGGAGGAGATCGTCCGGGCGGGCGGAGGCAACCTCCCCCCCCCCCCCCCCCCCGATGTCTGCGAGCAGAGGAGAACTACCGGCACTGTCTGGATTTGGGAGTCGCGTGTTGGAGGCATTGGGGAGAAGTTGAGATCTAGAGGGGAACGTGGGTGAGGGGGTCGGGATTGAGGACTGGGGTGGCGTGGTTGAGGGGATCGGGTGGAGCGAAGGGTGGATTGGGTGAGATTTTGTTTGTTAAGGCCCACAAGTCAGAGAAGTTGGAGCGAGCAAACCGGGGGCACGGCCAAGGCTTTTCGATGCCCATTTAACTACGCCTGTTGGATTTCATGTCTTGCCCATATCCATGCCCAAGGGAACAAAGTGACGCCCGCTTCTGCACCCATCGGGTTTTTTTGCCTGCGGGCACTCGGATAATTTGCATCCGTTGCCATCTTTATCGACGATGTTGTTGCAGGCGGTGTGACAAGGGACCTGATGGCAACCATTAAAGAAAGAAGTTAGTGCCCTATATGGAGATTAATTCCTTTACAGCTCAAGATGTGAATACAATTTCTAAGGCCTCGTTTGGCAAAAGAGACTTGGGCTTATGCACTGTAGCTGAAAAAAAAGGCACAAAATAGCAGCTTGGCTGGCTTCTCCAATTCTTGGGCTCCATGAATAGTGCATAAGCCAGTTAAATAAGCTCCACCAAGCGAGTCCTAAATAAAGACAACATCTTCTTTTGTCACAGTACAACTCAGACACTCACAACGCATGCACACTCACCTCTATGAAGGCATGTATGCAAACCCTACCTTTATGAGCATCTTCGAAGATTGGGCCGGTAAATCCTCTAGATTGACTAAATAATGTTCACAAAAGATCTTTGTTGATTTTCCACGATGAAAGTTACATGCTGAAATAAAAAATGGAAACTAGGTCAAGAATCCTCCAACTCGCATTCCTCAACCACAACAAAATTTATGAATTTTCTCTGGGGTCGACTGGTCTGGGGGAGGAGACCGTTAAATTAAAGCGTATTTAAAGGGTGCAACACAACAGTTTCCAGACCGGAATAAAGTATTTTAGGCAGATTTGGCGTCGCGCGAGGAGGGTCCATCGCGCTATGGACTGCGGCCAATGGGGCTTTTTTAGTGCCTGTGGCGGGTGCGTGGCGTGATCGGCAAGTCCGGTGGCATCATGTGATGGCGACCCGGAGGCGGTGGTGAAGGGAAACGGGGTGGAGGATGAAATGGTAGACGCACACGACAAATCACTCCTGGTTTTGGCCACACATCTACTAGTACTATATGTGTCGTACAATTTCTAAGGCCTCGTTTGGCAAAAGAGACTTGAGCTTATGCACTGTAGCTGAAAAAAAAAGCCACAAAATAGCAGCTTGGCTGGCTTCTCCAATTCTTGGGCTCCATGAATAGTGCATAAGCCGGTTACATAAGCTCCACCAAGCGAGTCCTAAATAAAGACAACATTTTCTTTTGGCACTGTACAACTTAGACACTCACAACGCACGCATACTCACCTCTATGAATGCACGTATGCAAACCCTACTTTTATGATTATCTTCGAAGATTGAGCCGGCAAATCCTCTAGATTGACGAAGTCACCACTGGCACATCACTGTCAACGACCACATCGCCTACTGCTGAAAGCACAATGCCGTTTAATTCTTGAAAATTCGCTCCCACCGAGAGTCGAATTCAAGACCTCAAGTGCTACTGAGGCTCTTGTAATCACTAGGCTACCGACCCTTTGGCAAATAAAGACAACACACTTGCCAGGCTCGATTTTGAGCTTTTGCTTCTTCTTTTTTTCTGATGTTTTGTGATTGAATTTGAAATTTTGCTGATGCCTGATAGGATACCATGAAGATATGTTTAGAAGCATTTTGTGCGAACCATTAATTGCCCAGACAAATGGGGTGAACACATGACACATACGCAGGGCCGTCCCGGCAAAAACGGTGCCCTGTGCGAAATAACAGAATGAGGCCTCGAAAAAAAAATACGATAACAACATTTAGAAATATAGATCAAAAAACGTGTCTAGTTGTCCAGACACACGGGGTGAACACACATGACACATACGCACACACATTATCTGATTCAACTTAAACAATCTCATATTACAACCACACTACAAGAAATTTGCTGATTTATGACTATTTTAGTCGTC
Source organism: Eragrostis curvula (assembly GCA_007726485.1). Classification (NCBI taxonomy): domain Eukaryota; kingdom Viridiplantae; phylum Streptophyta; class Magnoliopsida; order Poales; family Poaceae; genus Eragrostis; species Eragrostis curvula. The sequence goes on along the minus strand of RWGY01000031.1, from coordinate 2,465,545 downwards.
ACCATTATCTGGTCAACTCTGTTTTTTTTCTGCCGAATCAACTCTGTTATTGTCACGGTGGATTTTTCTGAAGAACACAGGTTATTACCATATTCCCTGTGCGTTACTCATTCCCCGTGGGTTTTCATGGAGCACATAGGTTAATGACACTTCTCTATGTGCGTTGGTTAATGACACTTTTTCATGTGCGTTTGGCTTTGCCCACATTGCTATTTTGGTTTTCAGTAGGAGACCGTAAAATTAAAGCGTATTTATTTAAGAAAAATGCTTTAGAATAGACCTATTAGACTTATTTGTTAGACTTTTGTCTGACCAAATGTTTTAAATCCTTTGATTGATATGTGAACCATTCTCCGAGTAATTTTAACCATTGGATTTCTAGGTTGTACAAAAGTAGTAACAAACAATGGCGAAACTAGCGATTCAGAGAACCGAGTGCCACTTCAGCATTCATATGACAATTTGATGCACATGTTTGGATTTAAGTGGTGCACATATGATCCTAACCATTGAAATTTGCTTTGCATCCTGGTGCCATGGCATCCGGGTGAGCCCATCTACCGTCGCCCTGCTAACAAACCGGTTTATTCTATAACAATGCTCTTTATTTAAAAGGTACAACACAATAGTTTCTATGCGGGAAAGTTTTAGGCAGTTTTTGATTGCTTCGCCGCGAAAGTTTTTACCTTACCGCTCCTTTTACCTTGTTTTATTAGTGGCCGCTGCTTATTTATTCACTACCTTAATGTCCTTGGCTGCACTTGTGTCGTGCGAGGAGGGTCTATCGAGCCATGATGGACTGCGGCCAATGGGGGTTTTTTTAGTGCCAGTGGCAGGTGACGTGGCTCGATCGGCAAGTCTTGTGGCCTCATGTGACGGCAACCCGGAGGCGGTGGGTAAAGGGAAAATGAGTGGAGGATGAAATGGCAGACGCACACCACAAATCACTCCTGATGTTGACCACACATCTACTAGTACTATACCATAAAACAAAAGGCATTGCCTAGGCCTCGCCTAGGCACGCCTAGGCGCTAGGCGGTGGCCTTACGCCTCGCCTAGGTGGGTAGGCGCTCCTTAGGCCGTCAGCGGCACCTATGCAATTAGCGGCGAGATTTGAGAGAAGAGAAAGAGTGAAAGACCACCAGAGGAGGAAAATAGGGCCACGAGAGGAAGATCTAACTGTCAGGCGCCATCGCCCTTTCTTCGCTGGTCATTGCCACTCCTCCTTCGTCGCCGTCACTCCTCCTTCGTGTGGCTTTCTTCTACCAACTGCATCCTCCCGACCATGCCAGGAGCAGCGACGGCAACGACAGTTAGATCTTCCTCTCGTGGCCCTATTTTCCTCCTCTCCTGGTGGTCTTTCACTCTTCCTCTTCTCCCAAATCTCGCTGCTAATTGCGTAAGCGCCGCTGACTGCCTAGGGAGCGCCTACCCCTTAGGCAAGGCGTAAGGCCACCGCCTAGCGCCTAGGCTTTGTTTCGTGGCACATAAGTATAGAAGTTGCGATTGCAGTCCCTTGCATACGCACACCGCGTTCTCCGTCCAGGTCAAGCTAGCGCACCTCACGGTTGACGCGGGGCCCTCCTCTCCAGTTTCCCTCCCTCAGCTGCGCCCCCCCCCCCCCCCCCCCCAACACCCCCGGGACGGCTTCGTGTTGGTGGGTATGGGCCCATTTCCTTTTTTATTTGGTTTCTTATGGTGATTTATAGGGACGGGTGGTGATCTGATTGCCTGCCGCTATAGTACCATATCACCGGTCGAGGTCGATGATTGTAAGTTGCCAACAAGCTTAATTGTTATGACCGAACACTGCAACAACACCACTTCACTACTACTGTGACATAACTAGAGTGATTATTTGTACGCGCCACTAATATAATTAGTAGTCATATTATATGCCATGTCACACTCTATTTGTGTGTACTGCTGGAAACCGGAATACTCCTGTGTGTTTTGTAAAGCACACAGGAAAATTAGTCATTCCTCTGTCGGTGCAACCGTTTTCTTGACGGCCGCCCACAGGCCTGCCCGGTCCGGCCCACAAAAGGCTAGAAACCCTACTCTATCCCCCAGCCGCTCCCGCACTCCCATCTCTTTCCTCCCGTCTCCAATCTCCGCCGCCACCTCGCGGATCTGCAGCGCCCGTCGCGAGCCCAGCGGCAGGGTATGGCGTTGGAGCTGAGCTTGGAGGCCGCGGCCCCGAGGGTGGCCTGGCGCGGCCGCCGCCGCCGCCGCCACCACCTGGGAAGGAGCAGCAGGTGGCTGGGGCGGACACCCAGCCGTCGTACGTTCCTCCTCTTCTCCGGCGGTCAAATGGAGTCATCCCAGCCGGATTCCTCTGGATCTTGAGCACCACGGCTCCTCCCTGCTGTTTCGTTCAGTTCTGGGCAGAACCTCCCACCTGTCGTCGTCTGTTCGTCCTCTTCTTCGGCTGGCATTCAGCAGCGCAGCGACGACTGGCAAGCTCCTGCTGCAGGTATCGCTTCCCAGACCCTTCCTTTGTTTTATTCAGTATTTGTATTCGATTTCCTCTATTCAAGATCTTGCTGTCCTGTTCTGCTAGAGGCTAGATCTTGTGTGTGATACTGGTTGCTAGAGAGCTAGTGTGACGTTGTGAACTAAAAATTATATTGCTAGCTGCTTGCGACATAGTGAATTTGCATAGAGATGGGAGCGATTGGATCTGCTGACCTGCTATCTTATTTCCTATTCTGTGGGCAGGAGCAATTAGGAAACCATGGAGATGGGGTTAGAATGGAAGATGTATGTTCAGGTATGTAAATATCCCCTTGTGCCACATTGTCAGTACAATAGTTTCTTTGTCCAATAGTTTACTTGTCCAGTTCATTTGATTGACATATTTGCACTAAATGAGTTACTGTCTTATGTGATGGTGTTGGAAATATGCAAGTGCTAGCTGATTAATTGGTTTTTGAGATGCCTCAAACATGTAGTGCTGACATTACTTGGCTGGTAAAATCAAACCTGTAGTCTGCTTGTCTGCGTGCTAGTGCTAGTACTTGGTAACTGAACCTCTGATTGGATGTATTAATAGGATTGTTTAATAGGATTGTTAAAGCCATCTTGGAGAACCTCTGAACCTATGTTGTCTGTTAAATTGAACCTTACTCTAAACTCTGTTTTATTTTATTTTATCTGAATGTAAATCGAGAGCTTTAATGTACATCATAACAGTTATGCTTTTTATCTGCATTTTTGTCTAGATACAAAGCTGAATCTCTGTTGTCTAAAAATTGTCTATTTTAACAGGAGTTTTGAAGTAATCTTGGAGAATCGTGGAATCTAATCTGAAAACCGAAACAATCTTTCAGTATTTGCATTTGAGGTATGTAAATAATAGTCTGCATTTCTTGTTTTATTCAGTATTTGTATTCGATTTCATCTCTTCATGATCTGCTATCCTGAGCGGCTGATGCTTTTGCGTGGTACTGGCTGCCAAAGTGCTAATATGACATTGTTGATTGAAAATAGTCTTATCTTATTTGCTAGCTGCTTGTGACAAAATGAAATTGCATTATGTAGTGCTTGAGTTAGATGGACTTTTATTGTGTTTTTGCAGTTTAAGCAAGCTGAAGACAGTACAGCCTCTTGAGTTGGATGGACTTGTTATTGAGTTGATGATGTAAACACCAACTTATGCCTTATTGCAGAATACTTCAGGTTAGCTGTCTGAAGCGAATGCTCATTCCCCCCAGTGCCCAACTTGTATTGCAGAATTCATTGCCTCCTCTCCGTGTGCAAATCTCTTCACTAGTGTTCATCTGAACTGATATGTGATGTATCATTTTTACTTGTATGTTTGGACAGCTAGTAGATGGATGGTATATGTAATTTTCATTTGTATGAATGGACGGCCAGAAGATGGACTATGTAAATATGTATCATATACACCACTGTTGAATTGAGATGTTGTGATATTCGTCTGTGCATATGAATGAACAAGTTGGTATTGGTTTTATATCTGATTTTTTTTTTTGGTGTTCTTGAACCTTATTTCCCTGAGGGTGACTTTTATTTCCCTGTGTGCCAACCGTCAGAAAGAATTTCCCTGTGGGCTACCCGTCAGGCAAAGTTTAATTTCCCTGTCGTCATATTCCTGACGGTTATTCCCTGTGAGTTGGCCGTCAGGGTTAATTTCCCTGTGGGTTTTCTCTATTTCCCTGTGGGTTTCTGGCCCACAGGGAAATTCGGGTTTCTGGTAGTCACCTACGCGCATACACACATAATAAACACTCGTCAAAGCAAAAACAAGTCGCCGCAGAAACAAGGCCTAACAACGCACCATCGCCTCAGCGCACACAATAACCTTGCCGTGAGGGAGTCCACACGCAACAGGGTTCAACGAGCCAAACAAAACAACGGAAGTAGGGAGGAGCGGGCTGACCTGGGCGGCGCTGGCGGAGGGATTGGGCCGGCCGGCGGACGCTGAGGCCAAGGCAGACGTGGGCGACAAAAGATGACAACGTCGCCGCCACGTCCATGGTGCGTGAAACCCTAGCTCGTGCTCTCCACCCTCTGTCGAAGTCGTCTTGCTAAAGCCACCGTCACTGTTCCGTCGCACCACGACGTCAGGGAGAAGGCGACAGTTCGATCAGTTGTGGACGGTGTCTAGGGTTTAGTAAGGGAGATCAGGAGGAGAGGAAAGAACGATGAGATCATGAGAGGAGTCAGGATACGGGGAGGCAAGGGAGAGCGACAGAAGCGACGGGGTGTAGTGGGTTTTGCGAGAGCAGGCGGGCTCAGCTATCGGCGCATTTTTATAGACAGGAATAGGGCGCGGGCAGAGGTGAACTCATACTCACATAATAGGAGTAAATGTGAAGTTGCTTTTGTGCGTACCGCTCAGGTTTCAATGGCCTTTAGCGTGTGTGGCATAGGCGAGAGTGGCCTACATTTCAGTCCCACAAAAAACGGTGGTAGGAATCCCGTCAAAAATGGTTAGAACTAGCTAAACCAATTGAACCCACACCCCCTGCTACGTAACTAAATAATATTCTACGGCTTCTTAGCATCCATCCCGCCATCCACTCACAAAAAAAAGGGGGAAAAAGAGATTCCCGACACATTGCAAGAAGAGGGGAGCAGGGTGGCATTTCGCTGCACAAATCCGAAGAGGCATGTTTATTTGTACTAGAATATTCCTCTAAGGTGGCCGTTTGCTGCATACTCCCTCCGTTTTTAAATTGTTGTCGCCGTTGACTTTTTTATTTATGTTTGACCATTTGTCTTATTCAAAATATATGTTCGAATATGCAAAATTATACATTATGTTTAAACTTACTTTGGAGATGAAACAAATCATAACAAAATATATGATATTTTTCAAACTTTTTTGAATAAGACGAATGGTCAAACATAGAAAAAAAGTTAATGGCGACAACAATTTAAAAACGGAGGGAGTAAATATGAAGGAAGGCACTTTAGTGCACAAATATCAATTGTTGTGTCCAGTGTTTTTGTGCGCACGTACTACTGGGTAAGGCGTGAAACAGAAAAGAATGACACCCTCGGATCGCAAAACAATGGTCAAGATCCCGCAGCACCGGGGTGGGGGGGGACGCCTCTCTTCCTCACTGGTGGGAGGAACGTTCGATTGCTCTTGATAACAGCAGACGCCGTCGCCGGCGACAGCTGCGGCGGGGGTGTTGGCGAGCTGGGCTGCGCTTCACCAAAGATGGTGGCGCTGGCAATGGTCCACTAGAGCACGGTCGACCTCGCCTCGAGAGAACAGAGCAGCCCAAATCTCTCACGCAGCAATGTCGTCCCGCTCCCTCGTCCGCCTCTCCTCCATCTTCACCGCCAGGCCCGCCACACCGCCTCCCTCGACGGCGCCTTCGCGTCGCGCTCCCCACCTCGTTCTGGCCGCCGCCACAGAGCGCGCGCGCTCTGGGACGCTCGGCCCGGATGAAGCACACCACCTGCTCGACGAATTGGTAGACCAGGCTACCCCGGTCCCGGAGCGCGCGCTGAACGACTTCCTCGCCGCGCTCGCCCGCGCTCCGCCGTCGGCCGCCTGCAGCGACGGCCCCGCGCTCGCCATCGCGCTCTTCAACCGCATGTCCCGTGGCGGCGGCGGCCTGCGGGTGGCGCCGCCCACGGCGTGCACCCACGCCATCCTCATCGACTGCTGCGGCCGGGCGCGCCGCCCGGACCTGGCGCTTGCCTTCTTCGGCCGCCTCCTCAGGACGGGCCTGGGCGTGGATTCGGTCACCTTTGGCAACCTCGTCAAGTGCCTCTGCGACGCAAGGCGGACGGACCAGGCTGCGGACGTTCTGCTCCGCAGGATGCCTGAGTCCGCAAGTGTGCCTACTGCTGTCATGTACTCGAGACTGCTCAAGTGCTTCTGTGATGATAGGAGGAGTCTGCGGGCACTTGAGCTGCTCCGATCGATGGCCCAAGGAAGAACGGGCTGCTCACCTGATGTGGTTGCGTACAGCACAGTCATCCATGGCCTCTTCAAGGACGGCAAAGTTATTGAAGCATGTGATTTATTCTATGAAATGGCGCGGCAGGGGATTCAACCCAATGTAGTGACTTATAACTCCATTATCGATGCACTGTGTAAGACCAGAGCAGTGGACAAGGCAGAGGTGCTCCTTGGTCAAATGGTTCATAAAGGTGTTAGGCCTGATAACAAGACATATAATAGCCTGATCGATGGATATTCCACTCTGGGTCAATGGCAGGAGGCAGTTAGGATGTTCAAACAAATGACAGAGAGGGATCTTCAACCAAATATTGTTACTTGGAACTCATTCATGGCCTCCCTATGCAAACATGGGAGAAACAAAGAGGTTAGGGAAATTTTTGATTCGTTATCTGCAAAGGGACAAAAACCTGATGCCATCTCTTATTCTATTCTGCTTCATGCGTATGCTAATGAAGGAATGATGGATGATGCTATGCTTATCTTCGAAGAAATGAGGCATAAAGGGGTCAAACCTAATGTGGTCACCTATTCTACAGTAATTGCTGCATTTTGCCGGATGGGACAGTTGGATTATGCTATGGACATGTTCAATCAGATGATCAATCATGGAGTACAACCGAACGAAGCTGTTTACCACTGTCTTATTCAAGCTTTCTGCTGTCATGGTCATTTGGTGAAAGGCAAGGAATTGATTTCTGAAATGATCAAAAAAGGTATACATCCTGACAATGTGTTCTTCGGATCGATAATAAACAGCCTTTGCAAAGAAGGAAAGGCAGTGGGCGCACAAGATATATTTGACTTCATTATACATATTGGTCTGCGTCCTAATGTTATTATGTTTAGTTCTCTGATCCATGGATACTGCCTAGTTAGCAAGATGGACGAAGCAATGAGACTACTTGATGCTATGATGTCAGCTGGCCTTCAACCTAATGTTGTTGTGTATGGTACACTGGTTCATGGCTGTTGTAAATTTGGAAGGATTGATGATGCACTGAGTCTTTTCGGTCAAATGTCACTTAAGGGAATCAAGCCCACAAAATTAATGTACAAAATCATACTGGGTGAGTTATTTCAGGTTGGTCGAGTAGTTGCTGCAAAGGAAAAGTTCTTTGAAATGATTGATAATCGAATACCAGTGAGCGCTGCAACATACAATACAGTTCTTAGTGGACTTTGTAGAAATAACTGCTCTGAAGAAGCGATCCTGCTTTTCAAGAAATTACATTCAACAAATGTGAAAATTGATATTATAACGCTTAACATTATGGTAACTGAAATGCTTAAATCTGGGAGAATTGAAGAAGCTATGGACCTGTTTGCTTCTATCTCAGCCAATGGGCCCATCCCATCTGTTGAGACCTACCGCATAATGATGACATATCTGATAAAAGAAGGGTTGCTGGATGAGGCTTATAGTGTCTTCACAACAATGGAGAAGACTGGCAGTGTTACTGGATAAAGGTGGGATAGTCACGGCTGGAAGTTATCTACCTAAAATTGATGAGAAGAATTTGTCACTTGAAGCTTCAAGCGTTGAGTTTCTAATCTCCTTTTTCTCAATACGGACATGCCCGAAGCACTTTGAATTGATCCCTGCCAAGTATCAGTTTCTTGTGGAATCTAGCCACAATTATGCATCTCATATGTGCCTATATCCCCGTGACACACTTGTTCTGTTTGTCACAATATACAACAGTCAGTTCCTGACCCTTTTGTTCTGTTCATTTTGTGTTGAAGTAAATAAGATTTCCAATTAGATATGACAATGCAAGTCCAATTAGATGTTATTTTTGGGGATTCCTTGCTATGCAAAGGTTTGTATATTTTTTATTTTGATGAATTTATGATATATGTTAGGGAAATAAAAAAAATAGAATAGGGGCTCTTGAATTGTTTTTTATACTTTATTGCTTCTGCAGCATGTAGGATAGGTGTTCAGTGTCGTACTTGCCTACATTCTAGTATATCTCTCGGACTAGAAGAGCTTGTTGCCTATGATTGAAATGAGTATCGCAGTACTGCTTTCCTTCTATTATTAAGATCACCGCACTAATGTTTCAACAACGGCTTCATGGCATAGGTAAAAAATAACAATATTTTACTAGAAACATGTTTTAGGCTTGTCATAGTTAGCCTACTGCTTAAGCTTCAAGAAAAACATGCTGTACTAGTTTTTTCATAAATCTAACATTGCTCTGTTTAGTGAAAAGAGTTTTTGTTATTCTTTAATCGAATGCAAATCGAACAATGTTTCAGGTGCTTAGACTCTTAAAATTGTTAAGTCTTTTTCTAGCAGAAGTCCTGTCAAAGTTGCTTAGTGGTGGGTAGAATGCTGTGGTGTGTGAGTTTGTAGCTCTCTTTTGAGATCATGAGTACTCCAGTTTGCTTCTGTCCTTTCTGGCATTTGGTGTTTATGCTTTTTTTCTTTTTGTTTGGCTGTCCCGGCCCTTTTGTACGGTGTTTTCTTTTATCAATGAAATGTAATTTCTTTCTTATTGTTGGTTGTTAACCAAGGTGTTTATCACATAAACAGATAGATTTGGGCACTGGAGTTCATTAAGGGGTATCTGGTGATGTGATTATCAACCAATGCCAAGATGCGAAGCAGAAGACTAGTGAGGTAACTACTGGTACAATCCAAAAGGGCCTCTTTTTTTTTTTGTGAAAAGAAGTGCATGGTTCACAACCTGCGCAACTTTTTGTCGAGCATTTCAGTCAATGTCAAATACAGCTTTGAGTTCGTGATTAATTGATACATAAATCTTGCATTATGTCTAATGAATAGGTGACTGTAATGGGATGGATTCTTATATGATAAACGTTATCAGAAACTGAAAAGGGCCATTATGAGAGGTGTAACGTTTGTTCATCCATGATCGCAGGGGAGTTTTTTCACATAATCTTTGGAGCATGCCGCTTTCTCTGACAGACATGGAGCTTCAAGCATGTCAGATAGAGTTGGATGCTGGAGACAAATAAAGAAAGGGACATCAGGTTGTGTGGACTGGGAGTCAGTTGTTAGATGTGGAATGGAACACTACTGTGATTCCAAATAAATAACCGCCTCAACGAATCAGGTAACTACTGCATATTTGAGGCACTTTGTTTGAATGAACGGCAAGGTTCACAAATCACAACTGGGCCTTGTTGAATGTGAAATCCTAGAATCCTTGTATACAGGAATAACCAACTAACTGAAGAATTTTTCAAGGACTAGTAGAAATTATTCTTGGAACTCTGAGGAGTTAATCTACTTCATGTATGAGCGTAGTGATCTGTATTATCAGTAAAGCAATTTGAGCAGGCATTAGAACACAGCTGATTCACCTAATACATGATATTAATGATGTACATCCGACTTTTACAATGCACGTCTTTGAAATGCCATCATTTTGGCCTAGCCGTAGAGCCTCCAATTCAGTACCAGCTCCGAGCAGAGAACGATCTTCTGGATGCTCGGTCAAATGTGCCACCAGATGCTCAACAACTTTCACTGACCACTCTTGATGAAATGTTACGTTCCTTTTACCCATTAGCACTGCAATTAGTTTTCCTTTGTCAATCAAGGTTCTTCTTTAGTTTTGGTTTTGCTGTCCAATGGTTCTCGGATTGGTGGAATTCTTTATGTACGTTCTTGTATCTGCGATATTGGTATTCATGGCCTGGGTGTGTAGTTGTGCAGTCTGCATGCTACTGGGAAGAAGCAGTATTCCCCTTCCCCAAGGACGATTACTTTCTTCACACGGACTCATATTTGCATCTCTGAACATTCTGTTTTTTTTTTTTGGCAGAAGAGAAGATCTAAAGGCATCATAGTGGAGCACTTCTTCCCAATATATCATGGAAATTCAGGGTTGCAATGGCTATGTATGTCCAGTTGCATATGTTCAAGTTCCTCCACATCTCACTATATTTTGTCACCAAGATTTGTCACCTACACAAGATTCTGAAAATCAAGAATACTAGTTATCAGTGTACTATTGTTCTTGTTTAACCTCCTAAAAGCTTAGATCGTCTGTAATTTATTTTCTTATGTGACTTGGAAAGAACATGCCAAGTTTTAGAAATGTACGATTACCAGTTCCAAAATTATTGTAACTGTGTAACAGTTCAAGGAAGCAATGCATCCTTCTTATATTGCATATAGTAATTTGGATGCGCTATACAGTCGTTTGGCTTAGACTGCTTAATTTATTTCAATTGAATATCTTGGAGCTGATGCTATAATATTTTATCTGGAACATGGCCAATCATGCTCCACTGATCTTTCATTCAGTTTAACGCTGGTTGGCTTAAGACGTTACAATGATGAAATCTGACCTAGGCCTGATTGTGCAGAGCTGGGATTGAACTACGGCCTGATACCTGCACTAGTTACCAAATTCAAGATTACTGCATTCCTAATTTTCTCGACATCCTTTTAAGACGACTACGGAAGATGATTCTCTACTTTGAGTTGAAATCGTCACGTTGCATTTAGTGATCCATGGAGTATTAGCTATGGTAATGATGTGATCATTCCATGGCAAGGTCAAACATAGTGTGGTTATGGTGCAGACCATGCAATTGTACAAGCACTGAAGGAAGTTTCTAAGATTGTATCAGCCATCAAACCGTTCAATACCGGCGGCAGCAGAAACAAAACAGAGTACCCAGGCCTCGCCCATGGCCGCATCGGCTGCTTTCCCTTCTTCCTCGCTGCAGTGAGGGAGGCAGACGGTGAGCTCAGCTCGGAGCGCGGTCTGGCGACCGGAGGAGTGGACCCAGCGGAAGGCCTCTGTTCACCGGCGTTGTCCATATAACATACGGCGTGCAACGAGCCGTCGAGGACCCATCACCGGAGGTACACTGATCCTCCTCCAGCGCTGCCCCTGCGACGCCGCTTGCCGCAACCAGCGGCGGCGCCGAGCGTCTGTAGAGACGCCACTAGGGCCCGGTTGTCCTGAGCCCCCCAAGAGACGGTCAGCAATGCGCCATGTCCGCCTCTCCTCCATCTTCAGCACCCCGGCCTCCTCTCCGACGCCTTCAGCGCGCCCTCCCCACGTTGCCCTGGCGGACGCCACGGAGCGGGTGCGCTCTGGGACACTCCGCCCGGCGGACGCACACAAACTGTTCGACGAATTGCTGCGTCAAGGCACCCCCGTCCCAGAGCGTGCGCTGAATGGCTTTCTCGCCGCGCTCGCCCGCGCGCCGCCCTCCGCTGCCTGCAGCGATGCACCTGCCCTCGCCATCGGGCTCTTCAGTCGCTTGGTCCGAAGCGCCAGGCCATGTGTGCAGCCGCTGACAGTCCACACATACGGCACCATCCTTGTCTGCTGCTGCCATGCACGACGCCTGGACCTGCTGCTTGCCATTTTCGGCCGACTCCTCAGGACAGGCCTGGGCATCAATGTTGTCACCTTCAACAACTTCCTCAAGGGCCTCTGTGCCGCGAAGCGTACTGATGAAGCTATGGACTTGCTACTCCACAAGATGCCCAAACTGGGCTGTGTGCCTCATGTCTTTTCGTACTCGATACTTCTGAAGAGATTATGTGATGATAAGAGGAGTCAGCGAGCTCTGGAGCTACTCCGGACGATTGCTGAAGAAGGAGGTGACTCCTCACCCGATGTGGTAGCTTACAGCACAGTTATTCATGGCTTCTTTAAGGAGGGTGAAGTAGCTAAAGCATGCGATCTCTTCCATGAGATGATGCTGCAGGGAATTCAACCTAATGTGATAACTTACAGCTCCGTTATCGATGCATTATGCAAGGTCAGAGCAATGGTCAAAGCTGAGGAATTCCTTCGACAAATGGTTGGTAAAGGTGTTTTGCCCGATACCACAACATATACTAGCCTGATCCATGGATATTGCATCCTGGGACAGTGGAGGGATGCAAATAGGGTATTTAAAGAGATGAGAAAGCGTGGTGTTCTACCAAATGCTGCCACTTGGAATGTGTTCATGGGTTACCATTGCAGGCATGGAAGAATCAAAGAAGCTAGAGATATTTTTGACTCCATAGCTATCAATGGTCAAAAACCAAGTCTCGCTTCCTATGCTATTATGCTTCATGGGTATGCCAGGGAAGGACTGTTTTCTGATATGACTGAATTCTTCAATTTCATGTTACAAAACAACATTGTGCCTAATCACTCTATTTTCAATATACTGATCAAGGCAAATGCCGACCATGGGATGATGGATGAGGCTATGCTTATGTTTGAAGAAATGAGGAACCTAGGATTAATGCCTGATGAAGTGACCTATGGAACAGTTATTGATGCACTTTGCAAACTTGGTAGACTGGATGACGCGATGGAAAAATTGAAACAGATGGTTGATCTGGGGGTTTCATCTAACATAGCTATTTACAGGTGCCTAGTTCAGGGTTTTTGTTATCATGGTGATCTGGTGAAAGCCAAGGAATTGATTTCTGATGCTATTAATAAAGGTTTATGTTTTGACATCATGTTCCTCACCTCAGTAATAAACAGACTATGCAAAGAAGGAAGAATAACTGAGGCACAAGATATGTTTGACTTCTTCATAAGTATCGGTCAACAGCCTAATGTTATTACATATAGTTCTTTGATGGATGGATATTGTTTAGTAGGCAAGATGGAGGAAGCAGTGAGAGTATTTGATACTATGGGATCAGCTGGCATTGAACCTAATGATGTTACTTATGGTACACTTATTAATGGCTACTGTAAAATTGGAAAGATCGACGATGGATTGAGTTTCTTCTTGAAAATGTCGCTGAAGGGAATTAAGCCCACAACTTATATATACAACATCATACTGGATGGATTATTTCAGGCTAGGAGAGCCGTAGCTGCAAAGGTAAAGTTTCATGAAATGATTGAAAATGGAGTCCCAGTGGGAATCGATACATACAGTACAGTTCTTAAAGGACTTTGTAAAAACAATTGCATTGATGAAGCAATCACGCTGATTCAAAAACTACGTGCGATGAACCTGAAGCTTAATATCGTAACTGTCACTGTTATGATTTCTGCATTGTTTAAAGCTAGGAGAATTGAAGAAGCCAAGGATTTGTTTGCAACTCTCTCAGCCAATGGTCAAGTGCCTTCTGTTGTGACTTATAACATAATGGTGACAAATTTCATAAAAGAAGGGCTGCTGGCAGAGGCTGATGATATCTTCACATCAATGGAGAAGACTGGCTGTGCTCCCAACTCTCGACTGCTAAATAAAGTGGTCCAGGTGTTACTGGAGAAAGGTGAAATTGTCAGGGCGATAAATTATTTATCCAAAATTGATGAGAAATAATGGTGACAAATTTCATAAAAGAAGGGCTGCTGGCAGAGGCTGATGATATCTTCACATCAATGGAGAAGACTGGCTGTGCTCCCAACTCTCGACTGCTAAATAAAGTGGTCCAGGTGTTACTGGAGAAAGGTGAAATTGTCAGGGCGATAAATTATTTATCCAAAATTGATGAGAAAAAATTCTCTCTTGAAGCCTCAACCACTGAGCAGCTAATCTCTCTCTTCTCAAAGAGACCATGCCAGAAACACAGGGAATTGATTCCTGCAAAGTTTCAGTTTCTTTTCAGTGCTAGCCATACATGACACTATATCTCATCAGTTTCTCCATGGAGTTTCTAATGTCTTGCATAAATCTTATGTGCTACTATATATCTTATTATTGGTGAAAGGTGCAACTGTTAAGGTCTTTCAAATTTTGGTGGAAGCTGAATAGAAAATTCTCTAATTAAATGCAAGTGATTTAATACAAATTCTGCCCCTTTATATCTAATGTATTACTAACTATTAGCAATTAATTTGGTAGAAGTTCTGGAATTTTCTCCTCACCGGACCTGCATACTAGGTATCTTTCCCAATTTTAAGCGGCATTCTGCCAGAGGAAAATATGCACCAGTTTTAGTCCCTGCTACATGCATTCTTCCTCTTTCTGTTATGTCATGTTCTTGTTCACCATAAGTTTTTTTTCCGTTCTCCTGTTGTGACTGAGAGGTAATTATCTGTGGGCGGCATTTGCTTTTAAAACTTTGGAACTTCGCAGCTTTTCTGCATGAAGTGAGCGAGTAAATTTAAGAATGAGGGAGGTGTCTGAATAAGTTTCTTTTGTTGTTTCTTGTGATATTCAAGTTTCTTTGCCAAACAATATAGTCAATGTTGCTTCTCGGAGTATCTGTAATTCGACAGAATGGTATATTAGCAGTAGAAAATGAATTCCTTAATTCTAGTGATTTGAAATATTTGTTGACTGTAGATTCAGTTACCTTTAATCGGAGTCTGGTAGCAAAATCTTGCACATCCATTATTCTTCTGCATTTGAATGGATAGGTTTATCTAAAAATCGAAACATGTTCACATTTGTAGGTTCCTTGACAGACCTTTTTTTATTATTATTAATGTTGGATTGGCATACGCATTAACCAAGGGATTGGATGCTATGTAATCACTGACATAATCTTCTCTGCTGTGCTCCAAAATGCTCATCTTCTTACTAATCCGCTGATGAAGCCGTCAACCGTCTGTAATTTATTTTCTTATGTGACTTGGAAAGAACACGCCAGATTTTAGAAACGTACGTTTACCGGTTCCAAAATTATTGTAATTGTGTAACAGTTCAATGAAGCATTGCATCCTTCTTATATCTATAATATCTATATAAGGCATACCCACTAACAATCTAAAGCTCAATCCTCATTACGCCACATCATCACTTTTGTTTCAACCGTCAGATCGTGATCTTTGAATCCCATTTAACCGTTCTTTCAAGCTCACTCCATCCTCACCTCAAGCTAGCCGCAGCCCCTGTCAACCCAACAGACATGCGCCACTCTTCAATAGCGTCATTATGGCTAGCATTACTCTCCATTAGCACCAACCATGCAGGTTACATCCATTCAATCTATTGAGTGACAAAACTCAATAATTTCAGTAAGAGAAGAAACGGTTGACATTTAGCATTTCTGTAATATCTCTAGCAGTAAGAGAAGAAACGGCAAGCATTATTCTCAATATTCCATCCACTGTTGTGAGTGTTCAGTTATATTCAACATTTCGCACAGCCACGTTGCATCTATTCATTACAGTTTTCTGCATTCTATTTAACAAGAACGATTGCTGCATTGCTTTTCTTTTATCTACAATGCATTCATCCATTGTGTAACATAACTCATTAATGTCAGCTAATGTGGTTTAGTTTTTCTAATAAACTTCGTGCGCCCTGTATCATGTCTCAGGTGCAATGAAAGCCTCTTCATATGCATGAATCAACACCAACACGTCTATATAACCGGTTGGGCAAATAGATTGTTTCACAAAAAACCCCCCCCTCCCTCTCTCTCTCTCTCTCTCTCTCTCTCTCTCTCTCTCTCTCTCCCTCTCTCTCTCTCTCTCTCTCTCTCATTATAAGTCACAGGGGGATAATTCATCTCTCTTATGTCATCGTAGTGGATTTTTGCACATGTCGTCAAAAGTATTTTGTTTTTGCATGTTTTGCAATTAAATAGGGGATAATAGCGCATGACAATGTTAGCACTTTCTAATAGGAGGACAAGCAGGGTTGATATCTCTTTTTAGGCAATGCAAGTTGATAGAGAAGCAGAAAAATGTTCATTCTTTTGTTTGTCTATAGCACATGATGTTACATATCTTCCCTTTAACCAAGTTTCATATCAAATTTATAGACTCTTACCCTACTATTCATTTGAAAGTGATCATTAATTTCCGCAGCAACGCGCGGGGAATTCCTCTAGTTGCATATAATTTGGATGCGCTGTACAGTCGTTTGGATTACTGCTTAATTTTTTTTTCAATTAAATATCTTGGAGCTGATGCTATAATATTTTATCTGGAATATGGCCGATCATGTTCCACTGATCTTTCATTCAGTTTAACGCTGGTCGGCTTAAGACGTTACAATGATGAAATCTGACCTAGGCAGTGCCTGATTGTCCAGAGTTGGGATTGAACTACGACCTGATACCTGCACTAGTTACCCAATTCAAGATGACTATTCCTATTTCTCAAAAAAGAAAAAAAAAGAAAAAGAAAAAAAAGATGACTATTCCTAAAAGACGACTGCGGAAGATGATTCCCTGTCTTTGAGTTGAAATCGTAGTGATCCATGGATGAGTATTGGCTGTGGTATGGCGTGATCATTCCATGGCAAGGTCAAACAAACCATAGTGTGGTTATGGTGGGAACCATGCAATTGTACAAGCACGGAACGAAATTTCTAAGATTATGTTATATCAGTCATCAAACCGTTCATACCGGCAGTCAGAACCAAAACAGAGCACGCATGCCTCGCCCATGGCCGCTTCGGCTACTTTCCCTTCTTCCTCGCTGCAGTGAGCGAGGCAGACGGTGAGCTCGGAGAACGCGATCTGGCGGCCGGAGGAGGTGGACCACCCGGGGAAGGTCTCTGTCCACCGCCGTCGGCCATAACATACGGTGTGCCGCGCATCCCGTCCACGGCCGTCTGCCGCAGCATGCAATGCCGTCCCGCGCCCGCCTCTCCTCCATCTTCGCCGCGACCACAGCGGTCTCTTCGGCGACGTCATCGCCTCGCGCTGCCTACGCCGCCCTGTCGGCCGCCACAGACCGCGCGCGCTCCGGGACGCTAAGCCCAGAGGACGCGCACCACCTGTTCGACGAATTGCTGCGTCAGGGCACCCGCATAGCCGAGCCTGCACTGAACGGCTTTCTCGCCGCACTCGCCCGTGCGCCGCCGTCCGCCACCTGCAGCGACGGCCCCGCCCTCGCCGTCGCTCTCTTCAACCATGTGTCCCGATGCACCGCAGGCCCAAGGGTGGCGCCGCCCACGCTCTGCACCTATAACATCCTCATCGACTGCTGCTCTCGAGCGCGACACCCGGACCTGGCGCTTGCTTTCTTCGGCCGCCTCCTCAGAACGGGCCTCGGTGTGGATTTGATTACATTCACCAACCTCCTCAAGTGCCTATGTGATGCGAAGCAGACCGACCAGGCTGTGGAGGTGCTGCTTCGTAGGATGCCTGAGCTTGGATGTATGCCCAATGCTATCTCATACTCCGTAGTTCTGAAGGGCTTATGCAGTCACAGGAGAAGCCAGCAGGCACTCAAATTGCTCCGAATGATGGCTGAAAATGGAAGAACCAGCTGCTCACCCAATGTGGTAGCGTACAGCACGGTCATCAATGGCTTCTTCAAGGAGGGTGTAATTGCTAAAGCATGTGACCTCTTCCATGAGATGATGCAGCAGGGAATTTTGCCTAATGTTTACACTTACACCTCAGTTATTGATGCACTTTGCAAAGCCAGGGCGATGGATAAGGCAGAGGTGGTCATTGGTCAAATGGTTGATAAAGGTGTTCAGCCAAATAACGTGACTTATAATAGCTTGATCCATGGCTATTCCACTTTGGGCCTGTGGAAGGATGCAACTAGGGTATTCATAGAAATGACATCTCGAGGTGTTCTACCAGATACTTTCACTTTGAACACAGTCATGACTTCCCTTTGCAAGCATGGAAGGAGCAAGGAAGCTAGAGATTTATTTGACTCCATGGCTATGAAGGGTCAGAGACCTGATATTGTCTCATACTGTATTCTGCTTGATGCCTATGCTACAAATGGCTCCTTGGTTGATATTACTGATCTCTTGAATTTGATGGTAGGAGAAGGTATTGTACCTGACTGCCGTATTTTCAACGTACTGATCAATGCATACGCTAAACGGGGAATGATGGCTGAAGCTATGCATATATTTGAAGAAATGGCACAACACGGAGTGAAGCCTGGTACGGTCTCCTATTTGACAGTCATTGCTGCCTTTTGCAGAATGGGCAGGATGGATGATGCTATGGACATATTCAATCAGATGATGGATCATGGGATACCACCTGACGAACCTGTTTATTGCTGTCTTATCCAAGGTTTTTGTTCTCATGGGAGTTTGTTAAAAGCCAAGGAATTGATCTCTGAAATGATGAATAAAAGTATGTGTCCTGACATTGCGTTCTTCGGTTCTGTTATTAATAACCTTAGTAAAGAAGGAAGGGTAATGGAAGCACGGGATATATTTGACTTCATTATAGATATTGGTCTACATCCTAATGTTATTGTGTATGTGTCGCTTATGAATGGGTACTGTCTAGTTCAAAGGATGGAGGAAGCATTGCAAGTATTTGATGCCATGGTATCAGCTGGAATTGAACCTACTGTTCAAGTGTATGGTACACTTGTTGATGGCTATTGTAAAACTGGAAGGGTTGACGATGGATTGAGTCTTTTCAGAGAAATGCCGCGTAAGGGGGTTAAGCCAACAACTGTTATGTACAACATCATACTGGATGGGTTGTTTCGTGCTCGAAGAACAGTCGCTGCAAAGGAAATGTTCCACGAAATGACTGAAAACGGAATAAGTGTGGGCATCGACACTTACAATATTGTTCTAGATGGACTCTGTAAAAATAATTGCTATGCTCAAGCTGTCGAGCTGTTCAAGAAGTTACGTGCTTTGGACGTGAAGGTTAGTATCATCACGATCAATATTATGCTTGTTGCAATGTTTAAAGCCAGGAGAATAGAAGAGGCTAGGGATCTGTTTGTTTCTATCTCAGCAAATGGTCTTGCGCCTTCCATTGAAACATATGGTATAATGATGAAAAATCTTATAAAAGAAGGTTTTCTGGAAGAGGCAGAAAATATCTTTTCATCTATGGAGAAAGCTGGCTGTGAACCTGACTCTCTGCTACTAAATTATGTGGTCAGTGTGACACCCCGTTTCACTGGATACAGCTAGTATGCACTTCTCAAACTGAACCAAAAATTTAAAGCAAACCAAACCTGAATTGAAATCGAATTGTTCAAATAAATGTTGAACCAATGCTTGTGAAACATCTCAAACTTTCCAATAACAACCTGACCCAAACAAAAATTCTGTAGCAAGCACATCAGAACAGAGATTTTTGGAGAATTTTCCAGAATTTTTCAAATTCTGGAAGTGCCCCTAAAAATTCAGTGAAGGTCATGCAAATCCTGATGTTCCTCGAATTTTAATTCGAAATATGGAGCTCAAACCTGCATGGTCCCAAAAGGAAAGTTGGACCTGGATCTGTGATCTATCATCTCAGAATTTATGGTGATTTTTGGAGTACGGGAAGTACCCTGAATAATTGAGTGAAGTTCGCTCGATTTAATTCGCTGAAAAAGAAAAGATCGCCGGGCCTGCTGTCAGAAATTGACAGCCACGTCGCCGCCGGTCACCGGAGCCACGCCGAGCGCCCTCCGGCCGTACGCCGCGGATAAGAGCGGCCCTGCCTCGCTCCTCCCCGTTATCTCACTCCCCCGGCCGTCAAAACCAAACCCTAGCTTCATTCCCCATTTCCGCCGCCACTCCCGCCCCCATTGCCGGCCACTCCAAGCTCTGAGCCGCTCGCCGTCGTCCAGCTATCTCCGGCCGAGCTGCGGTGCCTATAGCTGGACCACGACAGCCTCGAGCCAGCCATGGCCACGGTTCTTCCCCATCCTCCGTGATTCGCTCGAATCGACCTCGTCTACCCCAAGTCCGGCCACCGTCTCTCCTCGCGCTCCGTCGCTCGATTCGCCCATCTTGGTGAGTCTTCCCTCGATTCGCCGCACCTGTGGGTGCGCAAACTTGTTCCGCCCCTCCCTCACATCGCTTCTCTCTGTTTCGACAGATCACGAAGGCGTTGTGCCATTTTCTCCCCCGCCTGTGCGTCGTCGTCGTCAAGTAGCCCCAAGTCGAGCTCCCTCTTCCAGCCCTCCTCCTCGACAACAAGCTCCGGGACGGACTTCAGGGCCGTGAGGTGAAGCTCCACAGTCTTTTCCCCCTCTGTTTCGTGCCTCCGTTCAGGAGCACACCGTCGCCGTAGTAGTCTGAGCCGCTGTGCTCGCGACCGGCAGCTATCTGGTGGTCGCCGTCGACTCCAAGCCCCTCAAGTGGGTGAGCAATGTGATGTGCTCCGCGCTGGTATTTTATTTGGAATTTTTCGTGACCATTTGACCAAATCCCGGTGAGCCGCAGCGGCTCCGGTGAGCTCCGGCCGCCATGGCTGGGCTCCCGTGCGAGACCTGGTGCTGGCCACACCAGGATCTGCTGTGCTGCAAGTCGTGTAGACCACCGTGTGGCTCAGATCCCATTGGCCTGCGATTTTCCCAATTTCTGGAATTTGCTAAACTCGTCTGAAATTGCTGCAAGCTTGTAAAAATCATAATAAATTGCATACAGCTCAGAAAAATACGAAACCAATTTTGTTGGCTTCCTGGCTACGGGCTCTGTCCATTAATAATGTCAAATCACCTAGTTCACTTCATCTGTTTTCTCTATAAATACAAATATACATATATTGTTTAATTCTTAATAAACTTTCTGTTGCTCATTAAATCATGAACTCTTGCATGCTTGTTCAGCTTCTAATTACACACCTACAGATCATTTTTCCACTGCAATATCCTGCATAATTATTCTCTTATGATTTAAATCGTATGTTGCATTCTACAAATTGTTATAAATAATTGCTTCAGCAATAAATCATGAAACTTCACCATAATTTATTTCCAGTGGTGTGATTCACCATAAAAATGCCACTGGAAATCACAAAATAATTAAGTTAACTAACCCATTTAAGTTAATTAAGTGATTAACTTAATTAAGAGTCAATGAAGGAAATACTTCAAACGAAAATAAATTAAACAACAATAATCCCTCACAGTAGAGCCTCACCACTTTGATTAACAAAATTCACTCTTCTTAATATAACGTAAATGACTATCCCGTTAAATAATTAAGGTCTTTATTGCATCATTTTATTGCATCTAACATGCATGTCTCCTTGTCATGACATATAGTATTCGAGGTGGGCAGGAGCAGGTGGAGGACCATAATGCTGAGCCACTCAAGAGGAGCCACTGACTGATCCCTTGCTGACTGTGCTTGTGATAGCGTCGTTCTTGAGCCAGGCAAGCCCCGGTGCATGCCTACCTGTTTAGATTTTTGTTTATCACTTGATTGGGGCTAGTAATTGATTGTGCATTAGGTTTATTAGGAGTTGATGTGGAACCCTAGAACCGCATTAGGATTACCCTTCTATATCCTACCTTGTGTCCTATTTTGTAGATGTGGTCTAGGTTAACGTTAGAGCTTGCTATGCTTAGTGGCTAGCGGACGGTAGAAGACGAGTGGTAGGTCCCACTCGCATGATAGGAACCACCCTGGATTGCACTAGATGGATTTAGGATTTGTTGAGACCGGACGGGGAATTGTTTGTATAGGATGGATGGAGAAGGCTGGGCCTTCATAGTGGTAGCCCCGTCTGTGTCGGTTAAGGACTGTCCGTTGTTGGCCCTGTTGAGCAAGTTCGAACGTACTGATCACATGCTAGTGTTCTATGGGCCTAGTAAACTTAGTAGCTTAGCAATCGTGGGGACGACATCACCGCCTGCTGCTACGGGGGAATGAGGGAAGCCACCCACGGACGACGGCTGGGCCGGGTGTTTTGTGGGCCCAAGACTTCCGCCGGGAGCAGCAGATTAAGTCGGCTTTGCGGGGGCTTTGTAAAAGGTTGCCATATGTGGACTTTATGCTGCATATGTCGTGTGGTCGGGTTTTCTCCTGCAGGATGTACATCGATGCCGCCGCTCTCGGTCAAGAGCAACCTTGTTCACTGAGTCACATCGTAGTGTGCTGTGAATGATGATATGATGATGCTAGCTCATTACTGTTACATTATATCTCATTATTGTTATATTGCTTACCTGATGTACTGCTTTTATATCTGTTTTAGAGATAAGTGCACAGTTTTACTGGATAAGTACTTAACTTGAAATTAAAACTTGAAAGTAAGGACCAAGTGATTAGTGCGGGTTTATGCAATTGAGTCAGCCTACCCCTTGTCGCCTTTGCATATTAGGAGTCGGCTGTAGTTAGCCACCTTGACGGGTAAGTCTTGCTGAGTATTAGTTGCTCAGGGTTTGGCTCTTTATGTTTTTGTGCAGGTTTGTTCTCGCTCCCGCTGATCTTTGGTGGGGCTTTCAGCAGGTCCACATCGCGGGGCTTCGATGTGCGGCCTTTGTTTCGTCGAGAGTACTAGTTATTTATTTATCTTCAGACTTCCGCTGTGTACTCTCGTGTTTTAAATCACTTGTACTTGATGTAATAACTTAAAGATGTAAAATTTGTGCTTTTTATGTGATGTACTGTTGTGTCTGTTCATCAGCACTTCCGACTCGATCCTGTGAAAAGCGGAGACGCTTCAGCTGGTACCAGAGCCGTGTTGGGACAGTACATCATATAAACGGCCTATTTTCGAAAATCTAACCACGTACGTGTGAGGAACGAGAAGCCCATTATAAGGATGCTAGAGTAATCAGGTGGTAATAGGAGTTGATTGTTATTTTTCTGTTACGACGCACCGACGCCCAGGTAAGAAGGTAAGGATCTACATGGCTCCGGAGGGTGTTGTTGGTGGTGGAGTATATTCTGTTCCGTGAGCCATCGAGTTCACGAGGAGTTGAGAATGGTGATTATATATGATTGAGCCATGTATTACACTTTATTGGGTATGTCACCTGTGTAGGTTGGTTGAGGTGACGTTGTGTGCTTTGCAGGTACACTAACTCGCGCGTAGATCGTGTAGAAACGTTTGTGAGTGCGACTTAGTTGCCACCACTATCTACGGCCTGCTATACTTGGGCAAATTTCATTTTGTGAGGACGTATAGGTCGTGCATGCATTGCATCTTCATGATTTAAAACACTTCCACGAATTTCAGATCACACAAAAATTTCAGACTGACAAGCTAACTTCAAAAATCCATAACTCAAAAACCGCTGGGCCAAAAATTGCAAACCAAGACTTGCTGGAAAGCTTACAACCTGAACTAAAACTTTTTTTAAGATTTTCCCTTTTGATTTTGTCAGTATCCCCTTCAAATCTATCGACCAAGTGAAACCAAATTTCTGCCTCGACCAGTTTTTCCAGAATCTGTCTGCCATCTTCAGAATTCGATATCTCTAGTTCTGATTGTCGGTTATGGGAGTTTAAGCACTCATTGGAAAGATCTGGAAGTTATATACATGTTTCGTGTTATGACTTTTTCCGTTTGACGTCTCCAGAAGTGCCAGTTTTCATTTTAGTGACTGCTGCTCGCTGTCGGGACAGATTTCAATCTGTCAGTTTGGAAGGCTTTTGCTTTCACATTTTGCTCGAATGGCTGCTGGTAGCTACTTGCTACGACCTTTGGGAAGTCTCTCACCATGTCATAATTTTTATTTTGCATGGTTGTGCTGTTGGAGCAATGGTTATTATTTTTAGCTTTGGCGCATTTAATTGCTGAATTTTGGTCTTGCAAGATAAATGTATCTAATGTTGTATGCCATTCTATCTTACAGCATGGCTGCTAATGCCGAGAAGAATGAGGAAGATCCTCCACCTGCAGCTATGCTTGGGGCAGCTATTCTTGCACAGAACGAATTGCTTCGTCAGTTAGTACAACCCCAGCATAGCACATATGCTGATTTCTTGGCAACTCAACCGCCCGTGTTCTGTGAAGGTGATGATCCAATTGAGGCTGACCACTGGCTCCGTACCATTGAGTCCAAGTTCAGCCTTATCAATTGCACAGAGTTGCTGAAGACGTTGTTTGCAGCCCAACAACTTCAGGGTCATGCAGGAGCTTGGTGGGCTAATTACCAGGCGATGCTTCCTGCTGATCACCAGGTTCTCTGGCCTGAGTTTCGAGAGGCTTTCAGAGCTCACTATATTCCTGCGGGCATCATCAGAAGGAAACTCATGGAATTTTTAGATCTCAAGCAAGGCACGATGGATGTATTGGAGTATTCCAGGGTGTTCAACAATCTTGCTCAGTATGCCCCTGAATATGTTGACACTGATGCGAAGAAAAGAGATTTCTTCATGAGAGGGCTTACCACCAAGTTGCATACTCGCTTGGTCATCAACACGTTTGGCAGTTACAATGAGTTGGTTAGTGCTGCTATTGTGTTGGAGGATAGTCTGCGAGCCCATCAGGAGGAGAAGCAAAAGAAGAAAAGGGCATTTGTTGGATCTTCCAGTAGTCCAGTGCAGAAGTATCGAGTTGCTTACAGTGGACCACTACCTTCTCACCAGCAGCAGCAGCAGGTGTGTCAGCCGCCTCCACCACAGCCGAGAGCATCTCACGTTGCTCCTCCTATGAGCGCTACAAGGCCACATGTGCAGCGGTCCACAGTTGGACCAGATGTAGGTCCTTGCTACAACTGTGGTGTATCAGGACACTTTGCTCGTGATTGTCCTTCTCCAAAGAGGGGCAATGCACCTCCAGCCCCAAGTCAGCAGCCCCCTCATGGCAAAGTAGCTCCAACGAAGACAGGCCATGTCAACTATACCACATTGGAGGAAGTTCCAGATGGTGAACCGGTGTTAGCGGGTACCTTTTCACTCAAGGGACATTCTGTGGTCATACTCTTTGATTCATGTGCTTCACATGATTTCATCAGCAAGACTTTTGCACATAAGCATCATTTGTCGATAAGTGTTATGAAGACACCATATGTCATTCGCTCCCCAGGAGGGCAGTCAGCTACAAATCAGATGGTCTTGCGCGCACCTCTTGTTTTAGGAGGAAAGATCTATGAGGCTTGTCTGATAGTACTTGAGAACCAAGGGATTGATGTGATCCTAGGGATGAGTTGGATGAAGCGTCATGGTGCTTTACTTGATATCCCTTCGCGTGCGGTTAGACTTGATTCTCCAGTTCATGGCAAGATGATCATTCAGCTTCCATCTCCATCTGTCCAGAATCCAGCTGTATATCAGGCGATTGGCCAGAGTCTTGATGAGATACCAGTAGTACGTGAGTTCCCAGATGTGTTCCCAGATGAGTTGCCAGGCATGCCACCCGATCGTGATGTGGAGTTCCAGATTGATTTGCAGCCAGGCACAGCACCTATCTCCAGAAAGCCGTATAAGATGTCACCAAATGAGCTAGCAGAGCTGAAGAATCAGTTGAAGGAGCTATTGGACAAGGGTTTCATTCGTCCAAGCTCTTCACCTTGGGGTTGTTCCGCCTTGTTTGTGAAGAAGAAGGATCAAACACTTAGGCTATGTGTGGACTACCGACCGCTCAATGCTGTGACCATCAAGAATAAGTATCTGTTGCCTCGCATTGATATCTTGTTCGATCAGCTAGCTAGAGCCAAGGTGTTCTCCAAGATTGATCTTCGTTCAGGGTATCATCAGATTAAGATTCGTGCAGAGGACATCCCGAAGACTGCATTCTCTACTAGATATGGGCTTTATGAGTATCTTGTCATGTCATTTGGGTTGACCAATGCTCCAGCTTATTTCATGTATCTGATGAACTCTGTGTTCATGCCTGAGTTGGACCAGTTTGTCGTGGTTTTTATTGACGACATTCTCATTTACTCCAAGAATGAGGAGGAGCATGAGCAGCATCTCCGCATTGTGTTGCAGCGTATGCGAGATCACAAGTTGTATGCCAAGTTTAGCAAGTGTGAGTTCTGGATGACTGAAGTTCCTTTTCTGGGCCATGTTATTTCAGCAGAGGGCATAGCAGTTGATCCTGGCAAGGTGCAGGATGTTCTAAATTGGAAGGCTCCCACTACTATCTTTGAGATTCGCAGTTTCCTTGGTTTGGCTGGTTACTACCGTCGGTTCATTCCGAACTTCTCTAAGATCTCCAAGCCCATCACTGAGTTGCTGAAAAAGAATGTGAGATTTGTGTGGAGCCCACAGTGTGGTGAGGCATTCCAGAATCTGAAGAAGCTTCTCACTACCGCCCCAGTCTTAGCTCAGCCCGATATCACCAAGCCATTTGATGTGTATTGTGATGCTTCTGGTACTGGTCTTGGTTGTGTGCTGATGCAGGATGGCAGGGTGATTGCTTATGTCTCTCGGCAGCTTAAGCGACATGAAGAGCATTACCCCACTCATGATCTTGAGCTTGCAGCTGTTGTACTTGCTTTGAAAGTATGGCGGCATTATCTGTTGGGAAATCTGGTGCACATCTATACAGATCACAAGAGCCTGAAGTATATTTTCACTCAGTCAGATCTGAACATGCGTCAGCGGAGATGGTTAGAGCTGATCAAGGACTATGACTTGGAGATTCACTACCACCCAGGGAAGGCTAATGTGGTTGCTGATGCTTTGAGTCGCAAAGCTCATTGCAATAATCTTATCGCTGCTCCATACGCAGAGGCAGAGCCCAGTCTTAGAGTGTATGCTTATGGCTCCTTGGCCAATATATCTCTTGTTCCGTCCTTGCGTGATGAGATTGTGGCAGCGCAGAAGAAGGATGAGAAGGTGAATCACCTTAAGAGAAGACTCAAGCTCGGGGAAGCTAGAGTCCAGTGTTCAGAGAGGATGAGGATGGAGTCCTGTGGTTCCAGGACAGATTGGTTGTTCCTAAGGACTTTGAGTTGCGCAGGAAGATTCTTGATGAGGCGCACACGACCAAGTATTCTATCCACCCTGGCAGCAACAAGATGTACCAGGATTTGAGGAGTCGCTTCTGGTGGACCCGCATGAAGCGGGAGGTCGCACAGTATGTTTCTGAGTGTGACACTTGCAGGAGGGTCAAGGCAGAATATATGAAGCCTGTAGGGTTACTTCAGCCCTTGAGTATTCCAGCTTGGAAGTGGGAAGATATTAGCATGGATTTCATTGTTGGCTTACCTCTCACATCGCAGAAACATGACTCTATTTGGGTGATTGTTGATCGACATGACAAAGTCTGCTCACTTCATTCCAGTGAAGACAGGATACACTGTGAGGAAATATGCTGAGTTGTACATCGCCCGGATTCTTTGCTGCATGGAGTGCCCAAGACTATCATTTATGATCGGGGACCTCAGTTTGTTTCTCGTTTCTGGGAGCAGCTACATGCTTCTTTGGGCAACCACATTGATTCGCAGTGCAGCTTATCACCCTCAGACCGATGGCCAGACAGAGAGGGTGATCAAATTCTAGAGGATATGCTTCGTGCCTGCGTGCTACACCATGGCAAGTGTTGGGATGCGAGCTTACCCTGGCAGAGTTCTCATACAACAACAGCTATCAGGAGATTAATCAAGATGGGCACCGTTTGAGGCTTTGTATGGACGTCGTTGTCGGACTCCCTTAATTGGGTGAGGCCGGCGAGAGAGTCATCTTCAAGTCAAAGCCAGCAGCTGCAGCAGAGGAGACCGTTGAGCCTGATGAGAGGGTTATTCCCACACCAGATTTAGTTGCAGCAGCAGAGGAGACTGTTCGCCGCATTCAGTCCACTTGAGGGCAGCCAAGTCTCGACAGAAGAGCTATGCTGATAGAAGACGCCGACCGTTGGTATTTGCAGTTGGTGATCACGTATACCTTCGTGTCTCTCCCATGAAGGGTGTACATCGGTTTGGTGTTTGAGGGAAGCTTGCCCCTCGGTTTCGTTGGACCTTTTCTGATAGTGGAGAGATGTGGACCTGTTGCTTACAGATTGGAGTTGCCACCAAATCTCTCCGGAGTTCACAATGTTTTCCATGTTTCCCAGTTGAAGAAATGCTTGAAGGTTCCTGCAGACAGAGTGGTCAGTGATGTGGAGCAGCTTGAGCCAGATTTGACCTATCCCGAGCAGCCCCTCAAGATCGTTGATCAGAAGGATCGTGTCACTCGAAACAAGACCACCAAGTTCTACAAGGTGCAATGGAGCA
>RWGY01000031.1:2412335-2436399 GCA_007726485.1 Eragrostis curvula | reverse complement strand
AATCAGAAAGAGAGAGCGATCAAAGTTATCTTAACCATAATGACAGCAGGAGGCATCGAAGAAACTCCAATGATGATAGGAAATATGCATATAAGCATAGAATGATACCTCAGAAGACTCATATTACCGTTTTGAACCAAATGACTGTACAACTCGGTCAACACGATCACAAAGATCCTCAGTCACAGAATATGAGCACATGTTAGGAGCACCACAGTAATAGAAGTAGAACAAGTCAGAAACGACATAGTTCAGTCTCTGTGACTCAAGATGAGTTCAGCGATAGGTATGATCCCCAAAGCACTTATTCTAATGAGGATCCTCCAACAAACATGCTTTGTGACGTTACTGAAGGAAAGCGTGAGATGTACCATGATGAAGTACATCGCCATGGACATCATGAAAGAAAGCGTGATTATCATTGTTGAAGGGAATTATCATTTTCCTTTTGTGTCAGGTATGATTTGGTTATCTTATGTTTTGTGTTGTTTTTGACTGTTTGACACATGTTTTTACACCACTGTTTCACATGATCTTGCAGTAGATAAATAACACAGGCAGGTTTTAGCATTCAGCTGTATCCTTTTATGTATCCTTATGCAGTTTTTATGATTTCTACAGCTATTGTTGGCCACAGTGTTTGCTTCATACTTGGGATCTATATTAGTTGTGCTCTTTATCCTATATTCATTGGACCTTTCAAGTTTCTTGCTGTGCTATTTGAGATAATCAGACAAACTTACTGAACTGGTGGCATGATTTTATTTTTCATCACTTATAATCTTTGAGAAGCATTTAACTACATTATACCAATTCATTTTTATTAATTTCATTCTCCAGTTATGTTTAGAGCTTGCAAAGGATTTCAGCTGACTGCTTTTGCTTCATAAGCCTGGAGGAAAGAAAATAAGATTTTGCAGCTATTGAACTGTGGAAGTTTATCTCCACCTTACTAACATTAAATGGTACCGATTTCTAGTTGCATGAACTTATTTTATTTATATAATTTGTTCATGCTAATTCATGTGCACATGTAGTAATGTAGTATAGGGGTTGGTATGGTATGCTATCATGCCATTACTTATTTGACTTTTTTTTGGTTGGTATGACACCTGCATTGGCATGTGGAAGTGGGGATCTTATGGCCCAATATGTGCTACCATGCAGCAAGCTACAGCTCGAGAGATTATCGAACTGAAGTTTCTGAGTTTTACTAGCTTCCACCTTGCTATTGCTTATTTAATGGGCTCTAATCTCCAAATGGCGGACGACGAAATGAAAATTTGTTTCCTTCGGAGTTCTTTTATTCAAAATGTTTTTCTCTGCAAGAGCTTGAAATTGCTAAAGCAGCCTTAATCCAAACTGTCATGTTTTGGGTATAATGATAATAAAATAGTTACATTTTTGCATTTCTACTATTACATTATTGATTGTTTTATACACTGTTTCTCTAGTTAAAAAAATATGTAATCTTCACATTTAGGATGCAACTTGTATAAATGTTGATCATGGTGTTTTCATTAGATTTAGTTTTGTAACCAGACCCTCCCACCCCATCTCAACCAGAGGGAGTAACTTAGATATGAAGAGCATTGGATTTAAGTTTCATTGAATTAGTAAATATGTGAAAATTTACATAAAGGTTGTTTTGCTTTTACTACTGTTGTTTATGTATTTTGGGAGGATTAGAGGACTTTTTTTTTTCTCGAACGCGCGGGAGAACTGCGCAGCATTTCATTAAGCATTTCATTAAGCAGAAGAGCAAAGTACACCACAGTACAACATGTGAAGAAAAACAAAGCACAAAGACGCCAAAAACACAATCAGGCGCGCCACCTCTAGGAATAGAGGAAGACTAACTAATTAATTAACTCCAGGAAGCGACCCAATGAGCTGGTTTTGTAGTTGCAAGCCCTGCCATGCACCATATCGGGAGGATTAGAGGAAATAAAAGCATCTACAAACAGTTATCTGTATATTCTTTTTTTGTACCCACCACTTGACTCCTTGAAACCTTCGAAAAGATGAAAAGAAGGGAAATGGTCCATGTGCTTTGAAACTCTCCTGCTTCAGCCTTCTCTTGACGATTGGCTGCTTATGTTCTGTTGATATAAGAGTTAACCTTTTGCATGGGATATTGAAAAGGAAAAAGCTCATATTACTCCCCTCAAGTATAACCAAAGTCCACATAACTCCCTAAACTATCTTTGGTTCATTTTACCCCCTAAACTATGTCACTTGGTTCCATTCGACCTTTAATACAATTTGCCTTTTTTATTTCTCCATGCACAAATTGAATTTTAATTTAAAATTTTGCATGGATGAAGTGAATATCACAATGTATGTCAGAAAAATATATCATGAATTTTTCGTCATCATTTTCAATATAATATTGTATCCCAAAGGTTACTTAATTATTAAATATCTCAGCCCGTCAAAAGAATGATAAAAAAAATATTTATATTTTTATAACATGAGTTACGATGTCTACTATCATCTCGCAAAATTTGAACCTAATGCCACACTTGTGCATGGAGAAATAAAAAAGACAAATTGTATTAGGGGGTAAATTAAACCAAATGACATAGTTTAGGGGGTGAAATGTGTTAGATGTATTGTAGCTGTGCGCATACTTGCTTGTATTTTCCCTCTAGTTGGAGGGGTTTTCTGTATATTTGTACATTGTACATCTTGCCCATTGGGCTAATGGAATAGAGTTGAGTTGCATTCCTAACATGGTATCACAGCTAGGGTTTCCCGATCCCACCTCCGGCCGCCGCCGCCGGCGAACCGCCGGCTAGCCGCCGACAAGCAACTCCATCACCCTCTTCTTCTTCCCTCCCACCGCCCAGATCCGCAGCCTCCACGCCTGTCCGGCCGAGCCGCCGCGCGTCCGCCTCCACCTCGCGGCGCTCCCCCGCGGCCCGCGCGCCTCGCCCTGGTCCGTGGCCCGCGCGCCTCGCCCTGGTCCGCGACCCCACGCCACGGCCTGCCGCGCGCGCCGCCGAGGGTCCCGCCGCCGCGGCCTGCCGCCGCCCCTGCGCCCTGTGCCCTGTGCCCGGGCACCTCTGTTTCCTCCTGCCTCTGCTCGGATTGGTCCCCAAAGAGGCTGAGGAAAGGAAGAAGAACAAGAAGACAGAAAGGCCTGCACGATTGCTGTCAAATGGCTCTTCCTTTTGGTGCTAGACCCGGGGCTATCCCTGTGCCTCGCTGCCCGGTCTTGTTCAATGGCATCAATTGGGGGGAGTTTGCTTTTCACATGGAGGTTCACATGGGTGGCCAGCAGCTATGGGGATATCTCACAGGTGATCGGCCATGTCCGCCGTGCCCCCGCGTCCCCGTGCAGCCCACCTATCCGCCCGATGCTAATGAGGCCACGAAGACTACTATGCTTGAGGAATTTGAGGCTGAGCTAGATGCTTATCAGTCTGATCTTGCCAACTACGGGACTTGGTGTCGTGAGGAGGCTTGTGCCAAGGCCATTCTTCTTGCTAGCATGGAGACCGACCTCTCACTCACACTCAAGGGTCTCACCACTACGCAGCAGATGTGGGCTCATCTTCGTCGAAGTTACGAGATTCGTAACGAGGCGATGTACCTTGCTGTAGTGGAGGAGGCTCAGTCGCTTCGACAGCTTGACCTCACTGTGGGGGAGTTTCACCGCCAGATGTGTGCAGTGTGGCACCGTCTCGACAGCTTGGGTGCTGAGTTTTGCGGTGCTGGTACTTGTCAGTGTTGTGACCGCCACCGGAGCCAGAGGGAGACTCTTCGTCTTCACGAGTTCCTCTCTCGCCTTCGCCCCGAGTTTGAGACTATCAGGTCCCAGCTCCTCACACGTCGTCCACGCCCTTCACTTGACGAGGCGATGCCTGAGCTGCGGGCTGAGGAGACTCGTCTTCGCTCTGGGGGTGTGGGCCTAGCTCAGCAGTCTGCCACTGTCTTGGCTGCCCGAGCTCCTCCGGCCTCCGCACCTCCCCCGGTCCCTCCGCCCCCAGCTCCTACGGCTCCTGTGGCATCTTCGACCACCACTGAGATGATGTGCAGCTATTGTGGGATATCTGGCCACGACTTTGCTGTTTGTCGCAGGAGGCAGCGCGACAGGCAGGGTCGTCGTGGTAGACGCTCTTCTCAGAGCTCGTCGGGGTCCTCCGGTCAGCAAGGCCGTCGGTCGTTGTCTGCAGTCGAGACGGAGGTCCTTGCACTTTTGCGTCGACTTACTGCCTCAGCACCCAGGACTGCTGCTTCTGCTTCTACTTCCACTCCACCTCCTCCTTCGGCAGGTATATCATCCACGTGGTTTCTTGATTCTGGTGCTTCTTTTCATATGACCCCTGATTCGACCCAGTTATCCTCTATGTCATCTCCTAGTCCACCTCTTCATGTTCAAACTGCAGATGGCACTTCTCTTTCTGTTGCTGGGAGAGGCACCCTTTCTACTTCTTCTTTTCATGTTCCTACTGTTTCACATGTTCCTAAACTCACTATGCAGTTGTTGTCCGCTGGTCAGATCACTGATCATGGTTGTCGTATTATTCTTGAGCCTGACTCTTGTTGTGTTCAGGACCTTCGTACGGGCCTTCTGGTGGGGACTGGGCCTAGACGTCATGATTCTCAGGGCCTTTGGGAGCTGGATTGGCTGCGCCTTGCATCACCCACCTCTGATGGCCAGCCTTCTAGTTCATCTGCTTCCGCATTTGTTGCTTCGTCTACTCCTACTTTTGAGCAGTGGCATCGTCGTCTAGGTCATCTCTCAGGTTCTCGATTGTCCACTCTGGTTGGTAGTGGTGTCTTAGGTCCAGTTTCTGGTCAGTCTGGTCTTCATTGTACGCGTTGCAAGCTTGGAAAACAGCTGCAACTCCCATATCCTGCTAGTGAGTCTAGATCTCAGCGTCCTTTTGATCTTGTCCACTCAGATGTCTGGGGCCCTGCTCCTTTTGTTTCAAAAGGGGGTCACTCTTATTATGTGATCTTTATTGATGACTATACGCGGTTTACTTGGATTTATCTTATGTCTTCTCGTGGTCAGTTTCTTTCTATCTACCAGCAGTTTGCCAACATGGTTCGTACACAGTTTGACTCTCCCATTCGAGCTTTTCGTGCGGATTCTGCTGGTGAGTACTCATCTGATGCTCATCGTCGTTACCTTGCTGATCAGGGTACTCTAGCACAGTTCTCTTGCCCTAAAATGAACCCAAAAATAGTTTAGGGGGTTATGCAGACTTTGACTGGAGTTGAGAGGAGTAATTTGGACTTTTTCCTATTGAAATTAAGTTTTCTCATTATATGATCTTTCTGCATACGTGCATGTATGGCAGACACACACTTCCAATGATTCGTGGATAGTATTTCATTATTATTGCCTAATGATCTCTTATTGGAACACTTATTCTGCTTGTAACCAATAGTTGTTAATCTGCAATTTATATGCACCTCATTCTGCAACTGTTATATAGTTTCGTTGTCATTTATTTCTGAACACATCTAATTTAGCGTCCTATTTGTTGTAGGCAATCTGTCTGAGAAATGACACTGCCATCTAATACTTTCACTACGGCAGCTTCTCTCTATTGCTGTGTAGAAGTGTTTCCGAGTGGGTTTCTATCTGTTTAAGTACTGAATTTGAATGTTCTTGCTAGCTTTTTGTGGAGGTTGCTCCCTAGTTATTCTTGTACTGTAGAGCTACATATACTACTTATTCTGGAACTACCGAGATTTGAGGTGGAAGCTAGGCTGTGTGCCAACAATGATTAATGTGTTATAGGGGTACTGGAAGGTAACCTTTGTGCCAATCATTGTTACAATACCTTGAAACATGTTTGAGTCCCACAATGAACATACGTTGTCTATTCAACATTGAGAATAGTGCTATTAGTTGTATGCGCTAATTTTTACACTGGGCTCCTCGTTTCTTAACAGAGAAAACGTCCATGTTTTGGTTGTCGAGATTCTGAGGTGCCAAGAAGATGGTTGCCTGGTCGGTGGTTGGACATGAAAGTGTTTCTTCTTCCTTTTACAGAGCTATATTCTGATTGGTATTGTGTGCTACCCTGTTTGATGACCTATATGCATATATGATACCAAAAAGTTGTATTTGAATTTTTTTATTACATAGTTTTTTTTTTCAGTTTTGAATCTGTACATTTTTTTTTTTTGCACATGTTATTTTTATAATTCGAGTTTTTTGTTTAAACTTCAAGGTTTTTTTTTTTTTTTTGCGTATGTGGGTTTCTGTATATACATGAATTTTGTGCAAGTTTAGATTTTTGTAATAACAGGTGGAGCTAGCTTCGTGCGCATCTCCAAACTAAATAGCTACCTAGCTACCGCTTGCACTGCGTTGGTTACGGATATTAATGGAAGCAGGGCGCAGGCTATTATTTCGTTACCAATGGTAACTCTAAAGAGGAGTTTCCAACTAGAATAAGATTTGTGTGGTTCTTTTTGCATACTCTAAAGGAATGGTTAAGTATCCGTATGGTTTGTAAGATGGAATTTTTGACTGAAAATGCGCACCTTGGCATATAATGTCTTCTTGTGGCACACGTGCTTTATTCTTGATCTAGTTACATTCATTCAAAAGCTAGTTGGGACATAGAGCCATGGTTATTAGATTTATTAGTTATGCTTAGCATGATAGTTATGTGCCACTTATATAATTTATTGCTTAGTTCATACTTGTTGATAGCTAAGATAGTGCATAACCTAAACACATGTCAGCAGTAAGGGGAGATCAATAACGAAGAAGGAAGTAACAGATTTTTAATAAGATTCCAACCGTATAATATGTGATGATACCTTTAAGCTATGAACCATAAGCTTGGTGATCGATCTGTCGTTGCAAACTGATGTCTGCATATATGTTGTCATTCTACCTTGTCATCACATATTATACGTTCTGCAAATTGTTGGTGAAAATAAAAAGAAAAGATGTAGACTTGTTCATGAGATTAGGCTATTTAATAAGTGTTCCCCTTTAATGTTTGGTAGGTCTGAAATCTTAATCCATGTGTGCAAGAAAGTACCAAGATCCGTTGAAACATATGATGGTTATGAAACATTAGAAAATTTGCAACACCTACAATACAAGCACACATATTGGAGGGTTGCCATCATGAGACTTTATTTTTATACATAGAGATACAAGCGCTGCCAAACAAATATATGGTTGGCATCAGTTACTTAGTACTTTTTTCAAACCACAAGCATTGAAGGTCCCAGTATGGGCCAAATCCATGGTTCTTCAGTTTCTTGGAGATGTGCTAGCTTTAGACAGTTCGTCTCCCTCACAACCACTCCATAGAGTTTCATCATTTCCTGAGTCTGGGTAGTTGACAATGCTCTGGGCAGTTGTGTTGCTTCCAGTGGAAGCTTGCATCTTAGAAGTACCATTGTTCATGGACTCCACTTCAGCAACATTGTGACTGCCAGATGAATCTGTGACATCATTTAGCCTAGCTTTGTCCTCCAGTAGGGCCTCGATCCGTGCAAACACATAGAATAGAACATCAATTTATTTCTTACGTTATATTACTTCGGAGATTCATTGCTTCATCTTATTTTGAAACTGGACTATATATGTGTTAAATAAAGTAATAGCATTTAAAAAATTTATAACTCTCCACATAAATGCTTAATTTTTTCTCGAACACGCAGGAGAGTTGCGTATCATTGCATTAATAAAAGAAGAGAGTACAAGACATCACACACATAAATGCTTAATTATCTCCATCCTATCACTTAGATCAAGATATTGCCACATCTTACACATAGCAGACTCAACGAAAGGTTTCTTCACTATAAAACGTGCAGCATGGCGAACAACCCTCTCGAATATGTCCCATGTTGATTCAGCAGACATCACTGATTAAAATAAGACCCATTAGCATGACCACTTTGTAAAAATCTTTAATAGATTATTCAAGGAAGTCTTATTGGTGCATGCATGGAAATATAAAAACCAGAATATCCTTTCGGTAAAAAACTTTATAGTTACAAATAATCACTTGAATGTTTCTATGTATCTTTGCAGCAATGTCAAGGAACTGAAAACCTGACATCTCTTCCATGTTCACCGCTACTAGTAGGAAATCAACATCTTCAGCATGATCTTTAAGAAAGTTGAGCGCGCTTTGGGGACTTGGATACACTCTCACTGAAATAAGCAAAAGAACATAGGGCCTATTCAGAACAAAACAATTTAGTTTACACAAAATTTAGAGAAATGTATCATATGTGCTAGAAAAGTAATTTAGTCATACATTCAAGTGGATTTCACAGAGAATTTGGGAAAATTACCATAAAAGTTGAACTGAAGGAGGATGGACCTCATATACTCGACATGATCTTTGTCATCATCGATGGCAAGGACCCTAAGCTCCATTGGGGCCATGACTTTCTCAAGGCTAGAGTTGCTACGCTTTTTGTGTTTTATTTTTGTTTGAAGGGAGTGAGGGTATCGATGGCTGTTTATAGAGAAAGCAACATTTTCTATGTGTTGTTCTCGATCTCTATATCTATCTGTATATCTATCATTAACATACACGCATGCACAAATATGGCACGTGTTCTAGTTATGGATGCACCAAATGATCCAACATTATCGTATTCAATGAAGATTGCCACATATACGAATTTTGCACAAATGTCCACAAATATTTGAAAAACAAAGACTGAAAGATGAAAGTGTCTTTTGTTGGTTAATAAAATGAACTTACAATTTCAGTTTGCTTAGCAATATCAGCAGTATATTGCTCTATAGAACAACATTTAAGGAGGCGTAACTTAGCTCGTTTGTTGAGCTTCATGTCTTGATGTATGCATGCATGATTCATGAAGAAAGCACTATGTCTATAATCTTCAACTTTAGAGAGCAGAACAACATTCTGTGCAAGATGTAAAAAAATGGTAATTTTCTTACAAAATAAATCCAAGAAGGTTGAAGGGAAAATAAAGTTGGAGGCCCATTATGCATAATGCTATATGTAATGGTTTAGTATCCTCCTCAGAGAGATGCTTCCATTCGGGCGTGATACGCACATGGTATATCACATTAATGTGTGTGCTCTGATATGGAATATATATTTCCTAGCATATCACTACATATCTAATAAGAGCCTCTCCTTGACCTATACTGAGACATGGACCCTAAAAATTTTATTTGCATCACTTGACCTGAACCCTGTTTAGGGTGCTCACTGGCCATAATTAGGTGATACCGCATTTACTAGTTTATATATCTTTTTTTCCACTGTTCACTTAACAATTCCAATTATGTTGATCTTACCTAGAATGCCTTGATCGTCTATAGTCCATTAGATAAATATATACGTCAATAACACTTCGGATTTTCCTACTGGAATTCATCTAGACACATGCATGTAGGCAATTTGGTGTTTATCTTTGCATTCAGATATTTTCTCCCTAATTACTGGCATCACTTAACACAATCAACTCTGCAAATTTCTCGTTACTTTCATTTATCTGTCATGTTATTTTTAAAAAAAATATTGGAAAGTAACCAATCAACTTGGAAGAATGAGTCCAGCTTTGATCGGTTATGGTTTGGACAAGTATTAGATGAAGAGTTTTGACCTGCAAAGTTATAGTTTGGACAAGGGTTAGATGAAGAGTTTAGCTTTGATCATGTATTGCAGTTACAAGAGAAATTGATCCTAACATGTTGGGCGCTACCCATCCATTATCCTAAAATGTTGGGATCAATGTTAACCTATCCGGTCAACAGAGAAACTATAGCTACTGGCCCATTTTAATGTTAGATATGGTAAACCCCACGAATTTGCCAAACATATAGGAGTATAGATAGAGTCTTGAGATGCCCTCAGTATATGTTTAGTTCTCTAGAAGCATGCAAAGTGCAATAAGGAGGATTCTCCTTGATCTGGACTCTGAGATGTAGAAGGTTCCTCAACATGATCCTACAAATAGATGATGACGATGAATTGAGGAATGATTTCAATGTTCATTACAACTTTGATGCAAGTGAGAAAAACGTTTTCAGATTCCTTATATATAGGTATGGACCATGGTTACAAGGGGTTATTATTATGAGCACTTCACTTGGAAAAGATGAAATTTATTTATTGTAGAATTTGGGTAGGGGTGTTCTAGCAGAACCTGACAACAACAGAGTCTCACCACCATATGCATGCTGCCCTTCGCGGGCGCTTTCCACTCCGGCATCCTACACTGCTGTCCTATGCGCCCTACATTGTGCAGCAAAATTAAAATAGTTACTCAATCTCGACGGCCAATGGTTCATCTCCATTGCCACCTCCTACAACAGTCACTAGCTAGCCACATCTAGCTGGCATTAATTGATGAGAGAGGACAGCCACAAAAGTGCTTCCCCCCATGAGGGCATTGGAGGGAGCCATGTCAAATGAGGCAATATTAGGATACTTAGGGCATGTTTGTTTGGGCTCCGGCTGTGCTGTCTCCGGTTATGGTTGTGGCTTCTCTGAAAAAATAATTGTGCTGGCTGCGGCTATGATTTTGTCTGGAAACGTTTGGTAGAACGGCTTCTCTTGCAGCTTCTCCTGCAGCTTTATGGATGAAAGAGGCAATTGTCCATAGTGCCCCTAGACATATGGTTTATTTTATTCAAACAATTTATGTTTCATCTATTTTTATATGATTTAATATGATAAAAAATAAGTAGAGAAATTAGAGTTTTACTAGTATTTTTTTACATGCTTATGTAGAGGTGCATCTACTAGCCACAACCACGAATTAGTTCGTCCATGCTTTGTCCTCTTTGGTGGAAATCAATGGCATTTTGGTGGTAATCAGCAAAGCCTCAAGGGTATTTTCATTTTTGGTGGGGTCGCGCACAGGCATGGAGCCGGCAAAGCTGCCTTTGTGCAGCTCCCTGCTTCGCCTGTTTTTGGGCGCTGCTCCACCCGTAAAACCCGAAGAAGCAGCCAAAGGGGCCTGGCATTTGTTTGCCATTCACGCGGAGCCGCCCCGAGAGCCCTTCGCAGGCCGAAACAAACAGCCCCTTAGATTCCACCTCTCACACGATCATGGAATTATCAATGCCACCAGCGTCAACGATGCAGTTGCGCAAGCGTGACATCTTCTTGCATTGGAGCCACCGGCTACCGATCGTGGCACTTCTACAGATACATATATCCAGCACCGTACATGTGAAGAGAGCATGCATATCTTATATATTGAGCTCATGTATACGAATTTGGCCGTTTTTGGTCCTATTTAATTTTTCAAAACTGTCAGTTAACACCAAATACCAGAAGGGACTGGTAGAGCTGAGATTCAACGAAAATTGCAAAATTTCGGCCAAACGTTTTTTCACTGATTTATTCAATAGACCCAAATGGATTAAAACCATCCATTTTCTCCATCCAATGATTCATATCTTTATTATGATGAATGTTTGATCTTCCGGCATCATAGGTATCATGAAAAAAAAAAGGTACTTAAACTACCGACAATTTGGTTTTACCTACACAAATTCTAGTGAGCTCATGTATACGAATTCAGGGTCTCCTTTTCAGGTAGACGCATGGTAATTTGGACTTAAGATCTTATTTATTAATGAAAGTAAAGTAACGCCAGTGTCATGCATGATTTCATACCCGTGTATGACTGGCATTATTGGTGTTTTCTTGATAATGGAAAAAAGTTCCCGAACATGACTTCAGAAAAAGCTAGAGCCAAATTATTAGAAACTTTGCAGCAGCACTTCCGGCTGCATCACAATATCAAGAAAGACGCCAACTTACTAAGGCAAATTAACTAATTAGTTCAGACAGTTTGCTAGAGGTAACAACTAACAAGCCATTACTAAGGCAAATCCCATTGCTAACACTTTGCGCAAACCCAAACAGCTGCAGCCTCACTATTTAAAATACAGATCTCAAAACTATACATTAACCGCCACTTCATCATCCTCGGAGTCTGAGTAGGTCACAAGCTTACAAAGTCCTGCTTGATCGAAATCAGCCTTGTTACTGACATTTTTTGCATTGTGAGTTTCAGGGACTACTTTTTCTTGACCAGCTGCAGTTTTATTATTGTCCTCTACGATGCCATCTCCCATCATGTCTGCTTCTACATTATGTGCTTCTTCGGTACAAGGATCATTTAAAAGCTGTTCGTCAAACACGGTTCCAAGTTGCAAGGCTTTACGCATTGCTTCATACACCGTGTTGCCATGAGTTTCTTTAGTAATGATTTTTGTTTGATCACTTGGCACCTCTTCTTCCTGCATGAGAACAATAAACATATTAGAGAGCTACTTAGGTGTATAGTCATTATGAATAAGCTTACAATTACCCGTCAAAAAAATAAGCTTACAATTCTATCCCTTGGTTTGATGAGGATATTGCCACAGACCGTTTCGCAAGTCTTCAGAGGTTCTGAGCGTGAGGCACTCTTGCTAGATTTCTTTAAAACCCTAATTCGTTTCTTCTCCATTCGCTTTCTATGTTTCTGAGATAAACATAATTTC
Source organism: Eragrostis curvula (assembly GCA_007726485.1). NCBI lineage: Eukaryota > Viridiplantae > Streptophyta > Magnoliopsida > Poales > Poaceae > Eragrostis > Eragrostis curvula. Next base: position 2,423,909 of record RWGY01000031.1, on the reverse strand, counting down.
TTGTAAAGTCATTAAAATACTTATCATTCAAATAGGAAAAAGCTAATTGACTCGCGACAGTTCAAATGATGCCTATGTTCACGCGAACAATTTTTTTGATGCCTATGTAACTACGACCTAGGGACAAAATATTTTTTTGGTCCATTCTGTAGAATACGCAGCAGTATATATATAAGCCCATACCTGCAGGTGAGCAGAAATTTGTTTGCGGTCAATGGAATTTACATTCATGATCATCTCTATCTTTTTGGGAGTAGCAGCTGAAATAAATTTTACATGCATATGAAATTAACATTTATTTGAAATCAAACAGTTAATTTGGTAAGTCATAATGCAAATAGAGAAGAGATCCCAACCATCCCCAAGTAGGTCATGTGCATGTAGAAATTTCTTCTGCAGAAATGGAGTCCACATGAGATGAGCTGTCTTCTTTCTAGTGCCTTCTCCACATTTGTTCACACTCTTTTCTAATTCATCTTTACTGGAGTAATTCACACCATGTGGATTTCCTTGAATACCTAACCATATTCACATGCAAAAAAAATGCCGTTTCAATCATTAAATAATTTACTAGATAAAAAAGTTATATTTAGATTAAGCGATCATTAAAATAGAATATATATTAAATTAACATGGTTTGTGAACTGGGCTATGAAGGTGGAATACACGCCTAGACCACCCAGATCCGAGTCCTCCGATGCTGGGATGTTCTTAATCTCCATGAGATAAAATTGTCAACATGGTAAGTCAGTTAGGGCCATTGACTTTACTAACATGCAATGGCTCCCCGTTGTTTAGCAAATTAAAGATAAGGAGTTCAAAATAAATAAAACCTTTGAATAATTGCTTGATCTTCTCCATACGCAGAAGTTTGTGATCAAGGTATTGCCATATGTTACACATGGTAGTGGTGTCAACGGGCTGCTTCACCAAAAAACGTGCACCAAGCTCCACGCATCTCTGCATGATGGGCCATGTCGTCTCAGCAGACATCACTGGTTCAAACATTGAGAATTATTATTACCATAATCTTTTAAGAAAATATATATCAAGCAAGGGCCATGCTAAATATTGACATAAATTGTGAGGTATGCATGCATGGAAATGAAATAATAAACAATTTTGTAGTAGTTAAGAAACTTTCTACAATACTTACTTATCACTTGAAGGTTTCTGTGCATCTCTCTGGAAATGTCCAGGAACTGAAAACCATGCATCTCTCTCATATGCACCGCCACCAAGACAAAATCAACATCTGCTTCATGATCCTTAAGAAAATCGAGAGCTTTTATGGGACTTGTGTATACCTTGGCTGCAACAAAAAACAAACATCCAGAATTTCAAGATCTTTTTTCTTTTCGAAAGAACAGTTTGTACCCATTGGAAAGCTAGGTCAAACATAGATAAGAAAGAAGCATTCTTAACATGGAAGAGAGGCCATCAAATGAAGTTGTTTCTGCTGCAGAGTGCTATTCAAGGCACTTACCTTGGAAGTTCAATTTAGCAAGAGTGCTTTCTGTAGCCTCGGCATGGCATGGATTTTCATCAACAACAAGGACACGAAGCTCAATGCAAGAATTCCCGTTTGTTCTTCGCATGTCCATATGTTTGGCAAAGTTCAGAGAGCTCTACTTTTTGTATGTTCATATATAGTATCAGGAACACCTCCAGCACCACCTATTAATAGAGAAACAAGGTCTTGCATGTATGTGTTGCTTACTGCATGGTTCATTCATTGCTTCCTCAATTAGTAGAAAAGAAGTGCATGCAACTGACACGTGGCAAGTAATAATTATGTCAGAGAAACCAACTATTCATACACAAGGCCACACCATTTCAAAACTTTACAAAAAGGTCCATTTTATGAATCTAACAGTATGCCACTGCGGCTAACATGCATGGCGCAGAGATACACATGAAAAGTGGCAAGCAAGTGATACTTTCATTGCACATTAACATTCCAATAGATTTTGGCACATGGTCAAGGAAGCAAAACATCTAAGTGTTAGAGATTGTATCTTAGAAATCTTATAAGTTGTACGACCCTGTGTATACATTATAACTTATGTGGGTAGACACTCGATTTTTTTTCGTTTTGAAATTTTGTCATTCTTTTTTTTTTTTTTTTTTGCGCACAGGGTGGACCCGGGGGGTGTCAAATTAAAATGTCGTATTGAGCCACTAAGTAAAATTAATACATGATAAATCTTAGTAACCTAATAATAATATGCAGCTAACTCCTTCACGTCATACACTTCGACCGTATACGAGTAGGCATGACATCTGATTGAATGATGGTTGGATAGTGGTATTCTGTTCTTATTCCAATTTAAATGGTTACCATTGTTCCTTTGTTCGCGTGGATGGTACGCCGTGTTAATACACACTTTTCTACTTTGCATTTATATACCTCATGATCAAGTACAACTTACTATCAACAATAGAAACTAAAGAGACCTTACCATTTCTAACTAACTCCGGGTCCAGAACAGTTTTTTTTTTTAAGAAAAGAAAGTCTAGCAAGGTCCTTTCTATAATTCCACATATTTGAGCAATAATCAAATGATTTCAGTGAACATATATAAACCTGCAGATATGATGATGTTCTGAGTACAATATAAAATATATCTAGGTTTAGATGTACCATTTGAATTTTCCTAACACTAACAAATGAGAGTATATCCATGCACCTACACAGTAGCATGCAAAGGATTTGATGACAAATTCTTTCAATGCTCTAAAATTAATATTGTTTTGGGATATGCTGATCTTGGACAAAGGATTTGATGACAAATTCTTTCAGTGCTCTAAAATTAATATTGTTTTGGGATATGCTGATCTTGGACTATGACACCACCTGCATTAGCATTGAATTCCACCACAAGGGCTCATTCATGGCAACTCCCCAACTGTTCATTGACCCTATTTAATTATATGATGGCTCTCTTTATGGTTGTTGGTTGAACGAATTCTTGCATGTGTAACTCAATGGATATTTCGAGATGTCTTTTTATTTATTTATTTCATCTAATCAAGTAGAGTAAAGTAGATTGATGCTATGATAATAGAAAATGTATAGAAAATTCTAATGCAATGCATTCGCGGATCAGCTTGTACTAAATTTTTTATATTGCTTAGAATGTTAGGTTCAAGATTGCCGCATGTTTTATATGGTATTAGCATCTACATGCTTTTCCACTAAAAAACATGAGCCAAGCTCAACACATCTCTCCCTCATCGTATCCAGTTGTGTTCTTGGATTTGTCCAATGCATCAACTCCCCTTGCATCCATGTTTGTAGTGTGATACATTGGGGATGATCGTCTCGGTTGGCTACAGCGGGCGTGGCTGCCACTAGCAAAGATGCAATTGCCTTCTTGGCTGGCTTCAGCAGCAGCCATAGCGAGCGGCAGCAAGCTAATCCGATCGGCCTCATTAATATCTCGGATCAAATCCATTTTGGCAAACTTTTTGGTTGTTTTCAAGCATGTATGCACTCTTACTATTAATAAAGTATTGAGAAACACAAAATATCTACATATATATAACATATTCCATGGCGGATAACCACAGTTTGCGTGTATGTGCTGCATTCATCTCCGGCTGCTTTATACAAATATAGGATGTTAGATTACTGAACAAGTGTTGTACTAAAAAGGAAATTCACCTTCTTTCTGGGGAAAAAAGAAACACCTTGGAGAAACATTCATATACTGATGTAAGAAGTTTCTTTCGCGCAAGAAAAAAAAAGATGTAAGACGTTTATTATAACCCAGGGTATTTTTTTTCTTCACCGACTCATTTATTCATACCATAACAATTCCGGCACAATTGCAGATGGGGATGTTTGCAGCATACTTACTTTGAATAAAATATGTAGTACACAAGTCATTTATATGGGTTAATAAATTAATACCTTTAAGAATTGTCATACACCTTATATAATAACTAATAAGAATATCTTGCACCAACACTAAAAGAGTAGCCTCTGCATTGAGCCATTGGACGTTGTGACTTCACTTAGCACTACATAAAAGTCACCGAGCATCCATATATCTTCCAATGTAGAAATACATTAATGTATCCTTGTTAGATCATGCGTGAATAATGACTTCCTGTTGACCAAATCGAACAATACATGGTCCACCTGCGCGTATTCTCGAAGTTGTTTGTGGACACACAGAATTTACGGGTATACACTGTGGACCCCAGTGTGTATGTCTGCATCTCCAACGCTTGTTGATACCAGAATTTTCGGTTTTTTTTCGGGGAGCAGCATCGACTCGTTGGTTGAAAAGGTACCAGTGGCATGTTTTTCCCCAAAATTTTCCCCAAATCCCTCGCTTGAGTCCTACTTCGCCGGACACCGGAATATGTGAAGAGGGTTCTTTTGGCAATGAACTATGTGAAGAATACGCTAAGAAACAAAATGGAAGATCAAATATTTCAACAACTGCCTGGTTATATTGAGAGGGAGTTTTTTCAAGCAAGTTAAACATGGTGTTGTGATAGCAAGCTTCCAATCCATGACTGAGCGTGTAGTGAAATTATACTAGCTATTGTGTAATTGCTCCAAACTGCTTTATTTTTATCTTTAATTTGAACAATTTTGTACTGTTCATTTGAAGCTTTGTACTACATTTTTTTTCTTGTTGCCGTTTTCAAAAATTTATGTGGCCGTCACTGAAATATGAATGCCCAGTCGGGCAATCTCAGCTCCGCCACTGAATCTCACCCTTGCCAAATAGAACCATAGAAGCACACCCTAGCTACTGTAACATCCCCGATTTCTTCAATGTTATCCAAATAGAGTCCCGCAGCCATAGAGTCCCGCAGCCGCCGTTTCCGTGACGAATCGGCGGGCTGGTCATGAAAGTTGGACAACCTCGTGGACATCAGTGTCAGCAAGCCGGCGGAGGAGTTGATGCGTGGCGCCGCTGGACGCTGTCAACACGCCTCGCACGCCACCGTTCAGTGCTCCGAAGTTCAAGATTCAGATGGCGCTGTTGGTGCGCACTGGGGGACCTCACTGAATGCAATAAAAAATCCAAGGAAAAAATGGAGTATACATATGAATTTTTACTGTTTGTGCACGTGTATTGAGCAATTGGGCCAAAATATCTTGTCTCTCTGTCCCAAAACAACATTTCCTTGGCTACTACGCTAGGACTAGCAGACCAAATGAAAACTACCTTCGATCCGCATTGTTTTTCCTGGATTAGGACTGCTAGGTAAACGCGAATGAGCACCTCCAGTTTACAGATGTTTGAGGTTCATTTTGGGTCAAAGTTTGGCTTGTGAGGGACATGATGATTTATTTTTCATTCAATATTTTGGTCTGTCTTTAAAGTTTGAATGCCCAGACACGGATTGTTGGGTCCGCCACTGTTGGTGCGTGCAGCAGGTGTCGCGGGAGAGCCCCGGTGGAGCAACCTGGGCCTGGGCGCCATTCTACTTCGTGATAGAGTACAGGGTACTCTGCTTTGTTTCTCTGTGGTGAAGAGGTTACATCACACGAGGTGGTTTCCATCTTATCTTCTTCGTTCATTTCTATTTTGTATTTGGTTTTATGGCCCTGGCCGTTGATGCCGTAATTATTTGGGGATAATCTTGAGCTGAGCTCTCACAGAACGTGCTCATCAGGTGCTTGTGGAAATGCCAAGCAGCCTTGAGTTGAGCCCATTGCACATCCTGCTGAAGATTGGGGATGTACAATATTGGGCAAAGAATCGGATTTGTGCAAGGTTGGGATAAACTAATTTTGTTGATTTATGGAAATTCTCGAATGGAAGCGTAGGATTTGGCGAAATGTATGTGTTGGTTCTTGGTATTTGTATTATTCAGGAGAGGGAGGTGATGGAGTATATATAAACACATCACGCATCAAATGCACTCACCCAACCAAACATGCGTTTGTTTTTTATTCTTGCATTGGGCTAGATTGGCTTAGCTTGACATGGGTAGAATCCTGTGCATGGCTAAGAGCACCCGCAACGTAGTAAAAAAAAGCGAACCGTGGGAAGAAAAGTTCGAACCGTGCATGTTGTGGGAGGCGAACCGTGGTTGTCAGAATGAAAATCGCACTCTAAACTCGGTTCGCACCGAGCCACACCGAGGGAGATAAAATATAATTTCTGGCTCATGGCGTCATCAGCTTAGCTCGTGAAAGCACCGCCTCGCGTGGACACTAGAGAAACCATCAAAGTTTTTTATCTGGAAACTGGGTCCCACCAATCGGTGTTTACGTTGCGGCAGTCAAACCATACTAGTGTTCGATTTGTCACGGTTAGTTGACCGAACCAAAATGTTGCTGATGCTCTAAGCTAGCCCAAGAAACCAAACACACTCATAGAGATTTTGATTGGTGCTCTGCGCCACCCTGTTTGTTGACCTATGCACATATGATACCAAAAGTTGTATTTGAATATATTTTTTTGCAACATACGTTTTTTGGTCTATTTTTAATCTGTACATATTCTTAGTTTCTCCGTGTTATTTTTATAATTCATGTTTTTGTTCATACTTCAATTTTTTTCATATGTGGGTTCATACAAGAATTTTGTGCAAGTTCAAATTTTTGTAATAACAGGTGAAGCTAATTTCAAGCGCATCTCCAAACAGGGCACCGCTTGTGCTGCGGTTGATTAGGGATATTATAGGAAGCAAGGCGCCGGCTATTATTTTCTTACCAATTGTAATTCTAAAGAGGAGTTTCCAACAAGAATAAGATATGTCGTGGTTCTTTTTGCATACTCCTAAAAAATGGTTATGTATCTGTTGGTTCGTAAGAGGGAATTCTTGACTGAAAATGCTAATTTTGGCATATAATGTCTTCTTGTGGCACATGTGCTTTATTCTCTCGATGCCTTTAAAATTCACTTAAAGCTAGTTGGAAGATATTCATGGTCATTAGATTTATTATGTTTAGCATGATAGTTATGTGCAACCTATATAATTTGTTGCTTTGTTCATACTTGTCGATAGCTAAGGAGTGCATAACCTAAACAAATGGTAGCATTAAGGGGAGAGCAATAACGAATAAGGGAGCAACAGAATTTAATATTCCAAGAATATGCGATGATAACAAATGGTTCATAGCTTGGTGATCGATCTGTCATTGCAAACTCAAATTTTGCAAATTGGATTAATGTACTGATGATTGCATATAAGTTGTCATTCTATCTTGTCCACACTCAAATTTTGCATTCTGAAAATTTTGGTGAAAATGCATGAAAGGAAAAGAGGTAGACTTGTTCAGGAGATTAAGCTATTTAATAAGTGCTCCCTTTTAATGATTGGTAGGTCCGAGATCTTAGTCCATGTGTGCAAGAAAGTACAAAGATCCCATATGAAACATATGATGGTTTTGAAACATTAGCAAAATTGCAACACCTACAATACAAGCACACTTCATCATATTGGAGGGTTGCCATCATGAGACCTTATTTCCATACATATAGAGATACAAGCACTGCCAAGCACATATATGGCTGGCATCAGTTACATACTTAGTTTTTTTCGAACCAAAAGCATAGTAAATCCTGGTACGGTCCAAATCCATGGTTCTTCAGTTTCTTGGAGATGTGCTAGCTTTAGACTGTTCGTCTCCCTCACAACAACTCCCTAGAGTTTCATCATTTCCTGAGTTTGGGTAGTTGACAATGCTCTGGGCAGCTGCGTTGCTTCCAGTGGAGGCTTCCATCTCAGAAGTACTATTGTTCCTGGACTCCACTTCAGCAGCATTGTGACCACCAGATGAATCTGTGACACCACTTTCAGCAGAGCTTTGTCCTCCAGTAAGGCCTATAGATGTATGCAAACACATAGAATAGAACATCAGTTTATTTCTTACCTTATATTACGTCAGAGATTTGTTGCTTCTGAGCCAGATACGACCCATCTTACTTTGAAACTGGACTATATATGTGTTAAATAAAGTAAATAGTAGTTTAAAAAATTATAACCTCCACATAAATGTTGAATTCTCTCGATCCTATCACTCAGATCAAGATATTGCCACATGTTACAGATAGCAGACTCAACCAAAGGTTTCTTCACTATAAAACGTGCACCATGGCGAACAGCCCTCTCGAATATGTCCCATGTTGATTCAGCAGACATCACTATTCAAAATAAGACCCGTCAGCATGATCACTTTGTAAAAATATTTAATAGGTTATTCAAGGAAGTTTTATTGGTGCATGCATGGAAATATAAAAACCGGAATATTCGGTAAAAACTTTATGCTTACAAATCACTTGAATATTTCTATGCATCTTTGCAGCAATGTCAAGGAACTGAAAACCTGACATCTCTTCCATGTTCACCGCTACCAGTAGGAAATCAACATCTTCAGCATGATCTTTAAGAAAGTTGAGCGTGCTTTGGGGACTTGTATGCACTCTCACTGAAATAAGAAAAAGAACACAGGGCCTATTCAGAACAAAACAATTTATTTTTAAACAAAATTTAGAGAAAAGAATCATATAAGTTTTTCAAGGAATAGATTGAATCATATGTGTGAGAGAAAAAATTGGTCTAAGGGCCTGTTTGGATCGTTAGAATCAGCCCGAATCGAATGTGTTTCTGAGGCCCGGCCTGTTTGGATGCGCGTCGAATCGAAATGGTGATTTCGGCCTATTTCCGACGGGAGAAATTTTGGCCTGCCTGTCTTTCCGACCTCACCCGGCAGAAATCCTCCGAATCTCTCTCTGAACTCTCCTTCGTCGACTCCGCCGGCGCCGCACCAACCCCCGACTCCACAGCTCTGCCCATCCCAGCCTCCATCGCGACGGTTTGCCGCGCCACCGCTGCATCCCGGCACTCCGCCGTGCGCAACGCCTTCCCCATCGTCGCCCACCGCCGCCGTTTGCAGGTCCACGTCGCCCACCGCCGCCGTCTGCATCCCAATCAGCGTCGCCGCCCACACCGCCGCCGTCCTCGTCGCCTTCCTCGCCGTCGTCCGCTTCCTCTTGCAGTCCGTCTCGTCGTCTCCATCTGCGCTGTCATTCCTCGGCCTCCGTGTGTCCGTCCATGCCGTACTCCGCCTCGCCTTCCTATCCTGCCTTGAACCATGCGACCCAGGTAACCTCATCTACCCCTCTCCCTTCTCTCCAGTCTCCCCACGCGTTCCTTGTTTGCAATTATACAGATGCAGTACAAGCGTGTCCTTTGTTTGCAGTCGTCAGATGCAGTACGAGTCTAGATTTGCTTGAGCATTCAGATTACTTTTCAAGCGTTGCTCGATTGATAGTGTCCTTGAGATTTGCTTGTGAAACAGTTGCTTACAAGAAAGGATAAAGTGGTCAATTGATTTGTTCTTCTGTTGATCTTCTCATAGATTTGTTGTGCCTGAAATTGGATCAGCTATGGCAATGTTCTTGTCAAGTGGCATCTGAGTTTGTGTATTTAGAAATATTCAATTGATTCCATGTGCAAATGAGCCAAACAAGCTTCAGATTTTAATTCTATGAATTTAATTCAGTGTGCAGCCAAACGGGAATATTTGAATTGAATCTATTTCCAACTGTTTCAATTCCAGACAAATGAATTCTTGAAATTGGATTCGTCGAAAATGATTCAATTCCATGGAGCCAAACGGGCCCTAAGAGAATTTGGGAAACCTACCATGAAAGTTGAACTGACTGAGGATGGACCTCATATACTCGGCATGATCCTTATCATCATCAAGGGCAAGGACCCTAAGCTGCCTTGGGGCCATGATTTTCTCAAGACTAGAGTTGATATGCTTTTTGCGTTATATTTTTGTTGAAGGGAGTGAGGGTATCGATGGCTATTTATAGAGAAACTTTGTGTTGTTCTCAATCTCTATATCAATCTTTAACTTACACATATGCGCAAACCTGGCATGTGTGCTAGTTATGGATTCACCAAATGATCCAACATCCATCTTGATTCTATGAAGATCGCCGCACATGAATTTTACACAAACGTCCACAAGTATTTGAAAATCAAAGAACTGAAATATGAATGTATCTCCTGATAGGTAGTAAAATGAAATTACAATTTCAACTTGCTTAAATATATAAGTATTATATTGCTCTTCAGACAACATTTAAGGAGGTGTAACTTAGCTCAATATGTTGAGCTTGATATCTTGATGTATGCATTTTTTTTTTTTTTGCGAGGATATCTTGATGTATGCATGATACATGAAGAAAGCACTATGCCTATAATCTTCAACTGTAGAGAGCATAGGAACATTTTGTGCGACATGTAAATAAACATTGTAAGATTCTTACAGAAATACATCCAAGAAGGATGCAAGGAAAATAAAGTTGGAGGCCCATTATGCATAATGCTATATGTAATGGTTGGGTATCCACTTCAGAGAGAGATGCTTCCCTTCGGGCGTGATGCATGATCATACGATATAATACATTAATGTATGTGCTCTAATATGGAGTGTGTAATTCCTAGCATATCACTACATATATAATAAGAGCCTCTCCCTGAACTCTACCAAGACATAGCCCTTAATTAAAAAATTGATTTGGATCATTTAACCAGAACACTGCCTGGCGTTCACCACTGGCCATCATTAGGTAATACTGCATTTACTAAGTTTATTTATCTTTTTCTACTGTTCCTTTAATAACTGCAATTATGTATAGTCCTTTAAATAAATATATTTGACATGAACAATTCGGATTTTCCTAATGGAGTTCGTCTAGACACATGCATGCAGGCAATTTGGTGTCTATCTTTGCATTCAATATTTTTCCCTAATTACGGGCATCACTTAACACAGTCAATGATTCAAATTATTGTTACTTTCATTTATTATCTGTCAAGTTACTTTTTAAAATATTGGAAAGTAACCAATTGTAACATCCCCAACCCTTACTTACACTTCTACATCATGATTAGTGCAAAACAGCTCTAGTGCATTGATCATGATTGAAAATTTGAATCAAAAGGATTACTTCAAAATTGATCAAATTTGAGCCCGAACTAGACCATCAAAATTTTCCATGTAAGTGGGCCTAACTGATATTTCACAAAATTTTATCTAAAAGGGAATCAATTTAAATAATCCGAGAAGCTTTCAAATTATTTTTGTATTCTCAGAATTTTTTATTCAACCTTACGTTCCGAATTTTGAAAAACTTTCAATAATTAAAATTGTTACACAAGAGTTGACCTTCAAGTCTACATTTTTCTCAACATTTTCTGAGGTTTGGAAGCTTTGTTTTGGATCACTTAAATTCAGCACATTTGAAAGTTCGAAAGGACACATGGGGCCCGCTAGGGGTAAAAACGGATCGAATACGGGCGGATAGTGCTCATCCCGTATCCTATCCTATATTTTTTTACTCGAATCCTGAGTCAGAGCGGATAGTACTGGATAGTTATTTTTGCATCCCATACCCTGTCTCATATTTTTTATTCGGATTCGGAGTCGGACACGGGTATTGTCATAAAGTTCTTAAGGAGGAAAAATCAAAGGATGGAGAAACAATTAGAGTAAAAAAGGCATACTAACCATTTATATACATGATGAACAACAATTTGACTCTTATTTATGTTATTCTCTCAATTTTACACCATATT